>MCJB01027377.1:0-70940 GCA_002018475.1 Nicotiana obtusifolia
GGGAAGAGATGATAACAACATCAAAGCCAGATCCTCATCCTCAAACTTCACATCTAAATTCAAAAGGTCTGCTACTAATTGATTAAACATAGTGATGTGTTCATTCATAGTAGTACCTGATTGGTAGTCAAATCGGAACAGTCTTTTCTTCATGAGGAGTTTGTTCTGACCGTTCTTTTTCAGAAACTTGTCCTCCAAAGCCTTCCACAATTTCTGTGCAGAAGTCTCATTTTTGAAGGCATACTTCTGCTCTCTGGACAGGCAGGATCGAATAGTTCCGCACGCCAACCGGTTGATGATGTTCCAGTCTTTATCCTCTACTTCTTCTGGTTTCTCTTCTTCAATAGCAATATCAAGACCCTGCTGGAAAAGAGAGTCCAAGACCTCTCCTTGCCACATGCCGAAATGGCCAGTGCCATTAAATATCTCCACCGCCAATTTCAAACTGGACACCGGGAACCTCGACCATGATGACGAGGTGCCCGACACCCCAGATGGAATATTTGTGACAGCACCCTTCGTTTCTTGATCTTTATTTGCCATGACAGACTCAATATATAATATTCAATATTACAACAAATTTCAAACAACCCAAAGGTGAACCTTCAGTTCAGTTACCAAGATAAATCTTTTCTGATGTGGAAGATCAGACTATGCTGCAACCACAGAGCATACTTTGATAGTACCTTGGCTCTGATACCAATTGTTGGGAAAAACGGGTAATTTTCCCACTACGACAACACAACTAGTGAAATGAACTAGTTCAAAAACAAATGAACTAGACAGAACACTAATACAAATACCCGACAAATAATATTGAATATTATACTACAACAGAAAAGAAATAAAGCGGAATAATAAAAGAGACAAAGAAAGAACACACCCGAAAATTTGTTAACGGAGTTCGGCCAATTTAGCCTAGTCTCCGAGCACCGCTCAAACAGCCCGCTTTTTATTAATGTGGGAGAAGAGAGTTTGTTGGGATACTAACATTGAAGGAGGTGGAGTTAATTTATAATCTCCAAACCTCCTTCCCAAAACATTAAATACCGATGTGGGAGATTGGGATTTAGCCAAAAAGTCAACAATATATCGAAAGAAATAATAAACGAAACGCTTTTCAACCAGATGTCCCTTAAAAGACTCCAAAGTACCAGTTAATTAATATCCAATAAAAAGGCGTTGACGAAAACTAATAGCTGATCTTCATTTCTTGCTAATTAGGTTAATCTTTTTCAGATATTTTGTTTAGTTTATAATTAAATTGATGATTATGTGTTGCCTCTGCAATGCTGGCATTGAAATATTGGTCTTCTTTTGGGTACTGAATTTTATTTGGATAGATCTTTAGATTCAGATGACATTTCCCCCATTTGCTTAAGTGCCACTTACGTATATATTTTTGTTTAATTAGGAATGGTTCAAAGTCCTTTTATTAGGCTGAACTAATTATAAGTTTAATAAGCTAGAAGATATATACTAATTTATCTATTATGTGTATAAGCTGCGTGGCAGGACCTACGTGATAACACATAATCAGGAAGAAGTTCTTTTATGTGGTACGGTATTAAATTAGAAAAAAAGCTTAGTAGGAAAAAGAATAACAAAATGCTCTTTAAAAGCAGCATGCTGATAACTAACTCAAATAGTCGTCCACCTAAATTCTTAAACTAAAAAAGTCAGCTGATATGTAATATATATATAATTTATACATAATAAATATATAACTATGTATAATTAATATATAATCTATGTATACTGACTAAAAAAAATAAAGAGTGAATTTGACCCGATAACAATTTAGGTCATGTAATAACTATATAATAAGCAAGTGTAGATGAAAGATAATGGGAGTAACATAGTTTCCCGACAGGTCGACAGGACTAACAAAAAGCAGGTGATCTATATATATGCTTTTTTTTGACAAGCAAGTAACTTAATTTGCAACAATAATCTTGCTCAAAGTAAGACCCCCGCTAATATAAAAAAAGCATAATACTGAGACATTTGGATGCTAATTAGGACAAAATACCCATCAAATTTAATATTATTTTTTTAGTTAATGCTATTTCAAGGTAGGTATCACATTTGATACGTGGCTCAACCTGCAGGATCTTAAAGTCAATAGCTTATCCCGAGCTATCACCTAATATTGCTGCCTATCTAGCTCGCTATAGCAGCAAGAAATAATAAATTATAAAAATAAATGAATGGGGAAAAATATACTAATGAAAATATTGGTGATGACTAGATAGTGAGATTTTGCTTATGTCATTCTTATTTTGTGAAAATAGTGAGATGGAATGATTATTTACAATATATATAATATAAACTAATTACTGAGATGATATCATGAGAATTCTTACATGCATGTATTAGCAATTTGATTGGTTAATATATTTTTAAGGTTAGATTGGATGTCCTAAATGTAACACCCGTAATAAAATTTTGGAGCTTTTTACATGTATGATTCACCCGGAATTGAGAAAAAGAAAAGAAAGTAATTAAGAAAATTTGTAAATTTAATTAGCACTCCACTTTAATTTTTTGCACTTGCATTAGTTAGAATAAGAAAAAAAAAGAGATATTGACTAGTCCTTCGCAATATATATGAATCTGAGTTGGCTAATATCATTAGCTCCGGCGTATTGTACATTCGAGCTCTGGCCAGAAAAAGGGAATAATACGTTAATCTTATTCACCATTTATATCTTGTATATGTGAAGTAGCAAATAATTAAATGTCATACGAAAACCTTTTTATAAAGAACCAAGTAATTAAAAATTTATTCTACGGTATTTAACAGTTCTAACTTCTTTTTTTTCGATCAAAAGATCACACAATTTAACACAATATCTGAGCAGACAAATTGAGTTCTTGGACTTAAATCTCATTGCCACCCAAAAAAATCAAAAAGTGCTCTCACATGTTTAGACCATGAAAAAAAATAGGCTCACACATAAAGAAATGTGTCAGAAAACATAATATATTTAGGTAGTTAAAAGTCTATAATTTTTCATAACTTAAATTTTAGATGAAATGGTCGTGCAATGCAACATCATGTGCCATTTTGCAATTTTGGTAGCATTTTATCACCCTGAATTTGTACCTTTTGAAACAAGAAATTGAGGGTATAACTAATTTTCTCTTATGTTCCCTCTTACTTTTCCTGTAGGGATGATTATGGATCTTTCATGTTTCATGAATGCCTTTTGGTCGAACGATAGGAATCACCATTAATTCTATCACCAGAAAAAGATGGACTCTCTGAAAGAGGAAGAATCCAATATCTTCACTCATATATACCATTCTTAAGAATTCATCATTGGAATTTCTACTTTGGAGTTTTATTATAATTTCCTTCAAATGCTGCATGCATGGATATGTGGTGTGAGTTGGCTATTTAAGAGTCTTTTCAGAGCAAAAGCAAGAACAATTGTCAAATAGTCTATTCTTCTTCGTTTCTTCTTTAATTTTCTAACTCATTATGGCTGTGTAAAGTTGGAGATCTTTTTCACGAGAATCTGAACCCAAATTCTTTGAACTCTAGTGGGATCTGTCTCACTATTATTCACATATAGTGAATTAATGTTTACGAGTACATCTGCAACATAAAGAGTTTCAGAGACCTAAGATATATATTTCTTCGATCATTTGATTCGAGAATATACTTGGATATATCAGTAAATTCATAGAAAATGAGCCATAATTACTTCATGCACCAAAGCAATGATTAATTCAAGGTATTTCAATTGTTTTTATGTTTCTTGATTGATCACTTCAAGCCAACAGCTATAGATGTCCTATCATTTTTCTGTCTATTGTGAAAAATATCATATGTATATCGTTGACTCTATGATATTAATTTTCCAAGAAGGTGAGACGTGGCAAATTTAGGACTTAGGGAAACACCATCAACTACTCAAGGAAAAACTTTTCCAAGCTAGCTGTTGGTACAAGTAATCGAAATAAATAATTTTCAGTTTAAAAAACGGAAGATTGCTAACAATTAAACAGGGAGATATCAGTTAAAAGAATTAACGTTGATAAATACGCAATAAACTATACGAATTTTATTTTCTTGTTACGTACTTTAATTTACTTTTGTATTGCTTATAGTTAAATTAATAATTGTATAGGTCAAAATCTACCTCAATGGGATTTAGCATGGAATGGTATTACAGAAAGCGATGTGGCGGAGGTCGACTAGTAGATAGCAGGGCTCGTAGCCGGGCGGTCAATAACGGCCAAGGTCAAGTATCAAGGACGGTACTAACGTGTAGTTTTCGTAATAGGATATTTAAGGGAATATTTCATTGAGTATTCTCAGCACTGGTACTTTAGGGTTGACTGGGGATATATCCCATATAAATAGTTTAAAAGATAAGGAGAAAGGGGCATGTAATATTTCGGATAAGAGCACTTTTTGAGAAAAAGACTCTCTCTAGAAAATATACAAACACTACCTTTGTAACAAGATTCTACCATCCATTATTCCATACTTTTCCATCAGATCCGAGAATAGTTCCTATATTCTAGGATTTGTCAATCACTCATCACTGTCAGAAAGGAGAATCATCCACCTCATCCAATATTGGGTGAATCATTCTCCTTATTTACGTTAATGCCGTTTATTGTTATTTATTGCTTGATATTCTTCCATCATTGTTCCTCTTGAAATATTAAATGCACACTGCACTTAATCCCTTACCAACACTATCCTGCGTTATTTGTGTTAGCTAGTTGTAAATCCAAGGATATTATTATCAACTAGGCTTAATCCTTCATTACATAAAATTAATTAGTTTAACCGAAGATTTACACTTTTTGGTCAAACAATTCGGCGTCGTTTGTGGGGATTTTCTAATTAAATTTTTAGTTTCTTCTAGATCTATAACTAGCACAGTTTACAAAAAAGAAGAAAAAAATAGCAAAACTCATTTTTCCTTGTACACACAGATCTGACATGGCAGGTAATAGAGAAGAAAGAATGAAGGTAGTGGCCGATTTCACCACTAACCTCTTGAACACCATCAATGAGGTTTTCAAAAAAGAAGGAAAGGATATAACGCCTAACGCCTCCCCCAGCCGAGGTGGGTCGCCCCTCCTTCATTGCAGTATCACAACATCCCCCGATAAAGGAGCTTCCACGTCGACAACGGAAGAGACGCCACTAGCAGTGAAAAAACTACTTGAGGCTTAGCTGACAAACATGCTAACCAACATCCTCGACAAGCCCACCCAGGAGACAGCTAGAGAAAACGCAAGGGCTAGCATTACACTGACAACGGCCGAGCAGCACGGCCCTCTCCCTCCAGTAACAAGTATCACTCACAATGTTAATAATGCAGGTGACGACACCCTCACAGCCATTCTGAGGAAGATGGAAGAAATGGAAAATGAGAGTAAAATACTTCGGGACCAATGAGAGAGCACCAAGAAAGAGTCGACAAAATACTGGGTGCCCCAAAACTCTTGCCAAAAAGAGATGCTGGTTGAGCAACCCTACAATGATGAAGCCGCCCCGCATGCTATACCTAAGACCATCAAGATGCCGCCTTATCTGAAAATGTATGTTGGTACGACCAACCCCAAAGATCATGTGACTCACTATGTCACTGCGGTAAAAAGCGACGATCTCGCCAAAGAACAAGTGTCCTCCATATTACGGCGAGACCTTCACCGGAGGAGCATTAACTTGGTATTCACAAACGCCCGCGCATTCCATCGAAACATTCGAAGAGATGGCCGACAGGTTCGTAACGGCCCATGTTGGGGCCAAAAAGGTGGAGGCAAGAGTGAACGATATATTTGCCATCAAAAATCGCCCGAAGAGTGATTGAGGGACTTCCTCGCTCGATTCAACCAAGTAAGGATGACCTTACCGAATGTATCAAAATGATGGTTGTAGCAGCACTCAAAAGCGACCAAAAAATTATTAAGTCGGCTTATGAAATATCCTCCAACAACATGGGGTGAAATACATAATTCCTACTATGCTGAGGTCCGTGCGGACGAAGATGACCTGTATAGGCCAACTCATCGGTTGACCTCGATACAGGCCGAATCCAGGAAGGATCGAAGAAATGATGCCATGAGGGATCTTGCACCTCCACGACCCAACCGAGAAAGGCATTAGCCATATATCATAAGCGTCATCATGCCCCCCTCCCGCCACGAAGAGGGCCCATCTAGACCAAGGACAAGGACTCACCGGAACAAGAGAGGTATGCCCCCTTTATTATATGCTCACAATTTTTGTGTGCTACCCTCAGAAATAGTCTACGCCTTGGAGAAGCTCGGACCAATAGTAAAGTGGCCACAATAGATGAGGTCAGACCCAAGCACCAGAAAGTCAAATGCGCTCTGTGAGTTCCACCAAGAGCGAGGTCACAAAACTGAGGATTGCATCGCCCTAAGACAGGAGGTCGTAAGCAAGCTTCACCGGGGAAACCTCAAAGAATTGCTGAGAGACCGAGGACGTGAACAGCACCAAGGACCGCCGAAACCACCCTCACCGACTCACACCATTCAAATGATCATCGGGGGCAGCGATGACGTTTCAATCAACAGCATAAAGTTCACCACAACCGACAAGCTCAAACAATCAATCACTCACGAACAATATGACGAACTCGAAGAAAGTATAAACTTTGATAAGTCAGATACCCACGTTTTGGTTTTCCCTCACTATGATGCCCCTTGTTATCACTTTACGAATATCAGATATAGATGTAAGACGCATTATGATGGACGATGGGAGCGGCGCATGCACTATCCACCCTCGAGTACGTGCACAAATGAAACTCGAAGATAAGAGAGTGTCGCGCTGCATCACGCTAATAGGTTCTAACAATGCAGTTAAACGAACATCTAGAGAAATCACATTCCCCGTCATGGTCGGCGGCGTCACTCTGGAAACCACATTCCACATCATGGACCAGGATACGGCGTACAACACCATAATAGGCCAACCCTGGATACACGCCATGAGGACTATCCCTTCCAGCTTGTACCAAGTTATCAAATTTCCAACCCCATGGGAATATTCAGCATACGAGGAGAAAAACGCATATCTAGAGAATACTACCGCATCGCCCTGGAGTGTTTGACCACCTAACAAATGAAGGCAAAGCAAACGAGTTATAGCAATTAACAGGGTCGAGGTCGAGCTGTGACGAAAGAGAGGACGTCATCAGAGATCCCGAAACAGTAGAGGCCGGGGGATCAACCATCTCGACCTCGTTCAACTTGATGATAATGACCACATAAAAAAAAAAGAAAAAAAAAAAGCAACATCGGTTGCAAGCATAAAAAATTGGGTAAATTTCGTCAACTCTTAACTGCTAATGCAGACTTATTTGCTTTTTTCCATAAGGATATGCCAGGTATACCGAAGGAGATTGCCACACAAAGGTTGAATATCGACCTATTCCACCCACCGGTGAGGCAGGTTAGACGGAAGTTCAATTCTACAATAAACAGTGCAGTCCGCGAAGAGGTCAAAAAATTACTGGAAAATGGATCCATCAGGAAATTAAAATACCCCCAATGGGTCGCCAATGTGGTCATGGTGAAAAGAAAAATGGGAAGTGGCGAATATGCGTAGATTTTATAGATTTAAATAAAGCATGCCCCAAAGATTCATTTCCGTTACCTCACATCGACCAGCTTATTGACGCAACGGCCGGGCATGACTTGCTAAGCTTCTTAGATTCCTACTCAGGCTACAATCAGATCCTCACAGAAGAGGAGGATCAGGAGAAGACCACCTTCATCACCCATCAAGGGACGTACTACTATAGAGTTATGCCTTTCAGACTGAAAAACGCAGGGGCAACATACCGAAGGTTGGTGACTAAAATGTTCAAAGATCAACTCGGCAAGACTATAGAAGTCTACATAGACGATATGTTGGTCAAGTCCAAAAGGAAAGAATATCATATCGGCCACTTGAAAGAAGCCTTCGATATACTCAAGCGATACGGAATGACACTAAATCCTAAAAAGTATGCATTCGGTGTGACCTTAGTAAAATTCTTGGGTTTCCTAGTATCACAGCGAGATATTGATGTCAACCCTGACAGAATCAAAGCCATTGAAAGAATACCAAAGCACTTAACCACCAAAGAACAAGTGAAGGGGCTGATTGGCCGTATCGCGGCCCAGTTCAAGGTTCATTTCGTGATCATCCGATAGATGCCACATGTTTTATGGCGTACTCCAAAAGGACAACGGCCCACAGTGGACCTCTGAGTGCACCCAAGCCCTGAAGGAGTTAAAGGCTTACCCGTCATCACCGCCATTTCTTTCCAAAGCGGAGCCTGGAGAGCGCCTCCTCGTCTACCTCACCGTATCTTAAGTGGCAATGAGTGCAGTCCTGGTCAGAAAAGATGAAGGTACGCAATCTCCCATCTATTACATTAGTAAAACCTTAGTTGACACTGAGACGAGGTACCCCCATCTCGAAAAATTGTCCTTGGCCTTGGTCGTTGCTTCACGGAAGCTTAATCCCTACTTCCAGTGCCAACCCATCTCGGTAGTACAACTTTCCCCTTGAGAAGTATTTTGCATAAACCCGAGTTATCGGGCAGGTTAGCCAAATGGGCCATAGAATTAAGTGAGCATGAAACCATATATCAACCGCGAACGGCGATAAAATCACAAGTCCTTGCCGACATCGTCGCCGACTTCAGCACAAAAACAAATGCCCGAAGTCAAAAAAGAAGCCGCCTACGCTTCTCCACAAACACAAGATCTATGGCTTTTGTATACTGATGGCACTTCTAATGCGTCAGGGTCCGGACTGGGACTTGTACTCAAAGTGCCAACAGGCGAAGTGATTCGCCAGTCCATAAGGTGCCCAGACATGACTAACAAAGAGACCGAGTATTAGACTGTGATTGCAGGATTAAGGCTAGCACACAAGTACGGGGCGAGACGGGTCGTACTACGTTGCGACTCTCAACTCGTCGTCAACTAAGGCTCAGGGACTTTCCAGATCAAAGAGCAAAGGTTACAAAAATACCAGGCCGAGATCTGCAAACTACTACCCGAGTTCGACGAATGCCAGCTCGACCAAATTCCTCGAGCTCGCCCGCAGCAAGATCACTTGGGCTTGGATATCGGCACACTAGACCTTGACCCATTTGCTCACCGCAAGCACTTTCTCTTTCTCTCTTAGTGCTCCCTCGAGGACACTGCACTTACCGATGACTTTCACCAACTCGTCATCGTTTTCTTTCAACTCGTCTTAAATAGCTTGAAAGTTGCCACCCCCGCCAAATCGCCTACAGATCTCGCGGTGTTTGTTGCGGAACTCACGGTACTTCCGCTCCATCTTCTTGAAAATGGCCTTGCGCCTCTCATCTCCGCGAGCTCTCTTGATCTCCAGAATAATAGTCTAAGGAAAAAGAGGAGAAGAAAACCAGAGTTAAACAAAGAACAAAATAAAGTACAAAGCACGGAAACTAGAAAGGTCACAAAACTTACCCTAAGGGCGAGGGCGGCGTCATCCAACGTCTCGAGGGTCCTGACCTCCACATCAAAGCAAAGAGGACCTAAGGAGGGAACTACATTCTCAATGTTCACCAATAAGTCCCGATCCATAGGAATTATAATGGTCCGCGGGGACCCTTCTAACCTGACTTAAACTCGAGTGAACCTCTCGCTCAGCATCCTAACCTCATCAGGATCGAGATCGGAGCCCGTCTCATGACCCCCCCTCAGCAACCCCCTTACCTCTCTCATTGGTAAATGAGGTGGCAACATCAACTGGCCGCGAGGACTATGGCTCATCTCGCTGCACCGTACCCACAACCTCACCAGACGCTCCGCCACCAGCCTCGACGTCGGCATCAGGAAGGGGCACGCCCTCTGCAGCTTCTACTGATGACAGGACTTCAGACTGAAGATTTGCACCGTCTTCAGGCACAATGGAGGCTTGCTCGCGATCATCCCTTGTAGAATCTACGACTTGGATTGTCCCATCGCCGACGTCCACCAACCTTCTTTTATGAGGGACCAAATCCTCCTCGCTCAGTGAAGACTCCTTTATCCATTAAACGATGCAAGGGAGAGGCCGGAGTCTCTGGTACTGAGGCCGCCGATGGTCGAACCGATCTAGCCGAAATCGGAGGGCGAATAGAAGTGGATGGTCAGGCAAACTTGGTCGCAGTTCATGTAGGGGCAGATCCCGTCGTAGTTTTCGTCTGGCGAAATGCTGGAGTAGGGGCTTCGACCTCCTCGAGGATCCCGGGCTAAAAACAAATGAGAAGAAAAATAAGATTAAGAGGTTGATTCCCACAAAACAATAAGAAGCAAGCGACCATAAGGCCACGACAATAAAGATTCAAAATGGGTAAACTCACCGATCGCTGAAAGCTTGGGGCCGAACTTCTTGACAAAGGCCGACTATTCGCGAATCCCTACTGTGTGAGGAAAGGCCTGGCGAACCCGGTCATGAATATCTGCAACCAAAAGAGGGGGCGAAGTCTCAGCTGAACAAGGAAAAGACAGAGTGTTAGGCTGCAATCAAAATAAGCAAAATAAGCGCTTAGTAAAAATTGCTTACGGGCATAATTCCATGCCTCAGAAAATCCATTAGCATTTGCCACCACGTCCTCAGTTTTGACGTAGAAGTGGCTAAGCCAGAACCGACGAATTGCTTTATCGTCCATCTTTACTACCAAACTCTTACTTCCCCGGTGACAAAGATGCAACATCGTCTCCCTGTAGAAACTGGGCGCGAAGAGATGCATTAGGTGGCGAAGAGAGATCTCGCGGCCGGCCAATTCCGCGTACCTCGGGGTCGTCCTCTGGAAGCTTTGAAAAGTCAGACTAGCCTTCTCGTTACGAGGAATTATTTCCAACACCATCGGAAAGCTTTCATCCTACGCAACAATGGCAACCCCATTGTCACGGGGAGGCATGCGCGCTGCCAAGGGAACAAGGTCAGGTACCCCACAAAACTGGAATATACGTTAACTATCTTTGTTTATGAATAAAGGAGGTTTAAACACAGAAGAGTCAAGAGTAGCAACAGCCACCAGAATCAGTGAAAACAAGAGTATGGAAGTAAGATCAAAAGAGCAAGGATTCTGAAAGAGGAAAAAAGAAGAAGGTACGAAGGTCCAATATTTAGATTGCAAAGAGTAAGGCAAAGGATTTTGAATCCCCATTTATAAGAGTTCAGGCATCAATATCGAGAAAGCAAATTGTCGTTACCCAGCTCAAGAATCGAAGCCGTAGAGGCACGAAAAAAGATGCAGGGTATCGGAAAAACGCGCAATAATGATGCATGATGACATGACGTCATTCTAAAATGACATGACCCTAGGTTGCGGCTCACGGAAGGCCACATTTCACCCTGTCAGAAACGCTACTACTCAACCTGCTCACCTAAAACTTCTCAACCATAACTAACAGAGTCTGCTCATCGAGGTCGCCCGGGGTTGACATCAATAGCGGAGGGACTAACTGTATAGGTCAAAATCTGCCTCTATGGAATTTAGCATGGAGTGGTATTATGAATAGTAATGTGACCGGGGTCGACAAGTAGATAGCGGGGCTCGTAGCCGAGCGGTCAATAACGGCAAAGGTCAAGTATCAAGGACGGTGCTAATGACTAGTTTTTGTAATAGGATATTTAAGGAAATATTCTATTAAATATTTTCTGTATTGCTACTTTTAAGGTTGACTTGGATATGTCCCTTATAAATAGAAAAGGAGATAAAGGGGAAAGGGGCATGTAATATTTTCGAATCAAAGCACTTTTTGAGAAGAAGTCTCTCTCTAGAAAAGATACAAACACTACCTTTCTAATAAGATTCTACCATCCATTATTCCATACTTTTCTATCAGATCCAGGAATAGTTCATATATTCCAGAATTTGTCAATCACTTATCACTGTCAGAAAGAAAAACCATCCACCTCATTCAATATTGGGTGAATCATTTTTCTTATTTACGTTAATGTCATTTATTGTTATTTATTGCTTGATATTCTTCTATCATTACTCTTCTTGAAATATTAAATGCACACTGTATTTAATTCTTCACCAACACTTTATTTGTGTTAGCTAGTTATAAAATCAAAAATATTATTATCAATTAGGGTTAATCTTTCTTTACATAAAATGTTTAATCGAAGATTTAAACTTTTTGGTCAAACAATGATGATCGATGTTTTGCCTCTGCAATGCCGGTATCAAAACACTGTAAACCTGTTTGATAATTAGCAGACATATCCAGATTCAGATTACATTTTTCTTTTTCTTGAGTGCAAGCTACACTCTAATTAAGCCACAGGACGTGATTATGTCTTCTTGTTAATTTAATCAGGAATTTTTCAGTCTAAATACGTCAGACTTAAGATAGTTTATGATGCGTGGCAGCATCGCTGTAATCACACCTGTTCCGGAAGCAGCCTTTTTAGGTTAGAAATTATAAAGGCTGCTATTAGTAACAAAAAAAAAAAAAAACATGTATCTTTTGCGTACAAAGACGGAATTAAAATTTTTAAAATATATGTACATTACTAAATAGAAGAGAAAAAAAAGTATTATTAAGTAGGAATTGATCCATGTTCCGATAAATAAATAACTCAGTGTGCAATTCAATCTTTGTGAAGCATGCACAAATAATATTAGATTAATTCTAAAAACTACATACATAAAATATCTAGTTTACCGGAGAAATCATAAGGTTCACATACCCCAGAAATTTTTCAATAAATCCGACCCTGAATGCAAACAAAACATGAAAAATATTCAATTAGAAATATAGGAATGAGTGATTAGTATATATTCGTCGGATTCAAAATTTTAAGTTTATAAAAAACGTTAAATAAAATTGAGTCCACTGCTGATTCGTGACAATATATACAATCTATTATGAATATGTTATAGAGTTTCTAAATATAAAAGTTTGAATCGAAATCAATGAATCTCCTTTATTCAATTGAAAGATGGATCAACCCCGGTATATAATGGTCCTTTTCTTTTTGTCCCTTATAATGGGGGAGGATGTGCATTCTTTCAATTGTATATGGATTACTAGCTAGAAGCAAGGTGGATTTACTTTCTAATTTAGGCCACGTAAATAAGCAAGAGTCAAGAGGAAAAATGACGAGATTAATTAATATTGTTTCCCGATAGCACGACAAAGTTTACCATTAAAAAAAAGATTATCTTATATCTAGCTATGGCGCTGACAATCATGCCATTATTTTTTCAAACTAAGATCACCACTCTAATAAAAATATGCATAATATTATGACAATTGGAAGCTTAAGACAAAACTCCTATTATTTTTTTCACGATGCGTATCAAAAATAAATTAAAGTATTAGCTGATTGAAAAGTGCTGATACGTGGTCCGCTCTTTATAAATCTGCAGGATCTCAAAGTCAATAGTTTGTCCAGGATATGATAACAACTTAATACTTATTAATTAAGTGATGACTAGTGACATATTGCTTATGTGATCCTTAATTTGCGAACATATAGTAAACCAATTAATGGGATGATATCAACATATCATGAATTCTTGCGCATATAATTCAATTAGCTTAGTTAATATAAGTCTGATTAAGTTGCGACCAAAAATGGAACATCAATAATCATTTGTTTTAATAAAGGCATTCAAATATGTATGATTCACAATATAGGATCGAATGAAACTCATCAGTAGGGGCTTGTTTCATAAGCTCCCACGTTGTATATCAGCAATTAAAGAGACAACTACATAGCATGAAATAATGAACCTAATTTCAACCAAAGGTTTGAACTTTGCATCACTTCACCAAACCTTCGAAAATGAAAGCAAACGCCCTTTCTAATTCTTTTTGTTCTTATTACTGCTTATTTCTTCATGTTTTTTTAACATTCTTATTTTCTTCATGTTTCGTTGCCATATTCATGAGTTCCTTCTATCCAAACAAAACTTGATAACAAATATTATAATTATCGAACTCTATTTATTTGTTAAAGAATTGAAGAATGGAAATACCCGAGAATAATTTAGGCACAAGCAATAAACTCAACAAAGACTATATAGAAGAAATTTATTAAACTAGAGAGAAAACATGGTAGGAGGCTTTTTCACAACTCATAAACTCTTGAATCTCTCTACGTCATAGCTACCTCTCCACAGTAAAAAATATATAATCGCACCCCTATTTATAATACTACAAATCGAATTTAACTAGACTAATAAAACCTATTCCAATATGAATTTAGTAAATAAAACTTAACTAGACATGAATTAAGTAAATTAGTAAATACCAAATTCTAGATAACTTATGAATACTAATTAATCTCTGTTTAGTTTCCAATAAGAATTATACTTAAACATTCTAACTTTAGGTAATTTTGATGCACAAATTCAACCTATCAATAAAGAAGTGCGACACTTTTTCATTAAAAAATCCAAGTCAATACAAGAAGCCGAAAGATATAAATTGCTTCAGCTTAAAACAAAACTATATGTAAACTTCCCTTTTCTATACTTCAAAAGGTATTGTTTAACATACAAAAAAAGTCCTGCCCACCAGCTTTCACCCAGACAAAAAAGGTGAGCGCCTAGTGCAAAAGGTTATTTTACTAAGTAATATAACGCAAGAAGCAAGGGTGTAGCAAACGAGGGAAAGAGTCCACCACAGGGACGGATGTAGTTTTTTTACGAGTTCAGCTTACCTATAACTTTCAATGCAGAATTTGAATTTATAGCAAAAGCTTATTAAGTCTCAACAAATATTAAAATTAAACTCATAATTTTAACAGTTTAATGAGTTCAATGCTAAAAAATTTAAAAATTAAATTAATTAAACTAAATTTTCTATCCGCTTCCGATGCGAGTAGCATAACCCAAGCCAGGCGCCAGTTATGATTTGAACCCCTCCTCATTGGACGTCTTGTAGCCTGTTTGATCAAGCTGGAAAAATTAACTTATTTTGAAAAGTGTTTTTTTCAAAAGTGCTTTTCAAAAAAAGTACTTCAGAGAAAAGCAGTTTGTATTTGCTAATTAATTTGAAAAGTACTTTTGAACAATAATTTCTATTTGGCCAAACTTTTCAAAAAGTTTTATGTGTCAAATACAAATAAGGACATGAAAAGATTTGCTTAATAGTTAATATTATATAAGTAGATAAATAATTATAAATATTTATTATTAAAGATAATAATTAAGTTTTTTATTTTACTTAAGTAAAATATAAAAATAAAATTAAAAAGTACTTTATTCTTTCAAGATAATTTAAATATATCAAAAAATCATCAAATAAGTATGAAAGTTCATCCCAAAAGTCATTTTATATTACTTAATAGTTTAAACTAAGTAAGATTATTTTGGTATATATAATATTTTGCAAAGATTATTTTTGATAGGAAGAAAAGTCAAAACTGCTTCTGGTTCTGCTACTAGAGAGAAGTTATTTTTTTCTGCTTCTTCAAAATTATTTCTACTCCTGACTAAAAGCACTTTTTTTTTTAAAAATAAAGTTTGACCAAACACCTCAAATTAAAGAATTTTTTTATTTTTTTAAATAAAAAAAAAACACTTTTAAAAGCTTGGCTAAACAGGTCATTCCGTGTTTCCCAACGACACCTGGTGACCTGCAAAACCCAATATAGGCGTTATGCTGACATAATGAACCAAATGGGCGCCATGGGCTTTACGTTACGTGGCAAGACGGTGTCAGTAGGATCAGTGTGATAGGAGCACTTTACGTGGCGGCTTGAATTTGATGGGTCCTTCTCTCATTTGGCAGACACGGCCCATTTATTCAATTATTCGTTTCGCTCACCTATGTAGCTGCGCTATTCCAAGTGGTCAATATTTCAGAGTTGGCAACTTTTCCCGTTTGCTTCTGTAACTCGGGAACCGTACGTTTCTTGCATGCAATTTTTGTGCTCATTTTTAAGGTGCATGTGAAATTCGTTATTGACAAAAATTCAACGAGAAAATTACGTTAATATTTTACGAAACACTTTTACCACTTTGAACTTCTGCCTGTTGATACAATTTGTTTTTAAAAAAAAATGAAAAAGCATTTTTTAAGGAAAAATTAGAGTATTATTTTAGGAACAATTGCCTTGACAATGCCCAGTGCTCACGTTTTGGTTTTGCTTAATAAATATTTCATGCATCTTAAGATTTTCACACTAGCTATATATTGAAAAGATTTACAAATCGCAAATCCTTTCTTTAGCAGCCTGGCTACTAGGATATTTTTAATACGACAAAAGTATTAGTAACGAGGCAAACGTGAGTTCAACAATATTGTAGTCAATAGAATATATTTCTTCTGCTCCAATTAACTATATTACTTGTTTTCATGTGAGACATTTCGAGATTTTTGAGATTGTCTAATTTCCGTACAACTTTCAAGCAGTCGATCAAAGTCATCAAACTCTCCTATTTTTTGGACTTCGAATTTAATGTTTTCCCATTGAACAAATTATTCGACTCTTACTTCAACATTTTAAATCACTCATAATATAATATATAATTACTATCAAATTTACATTTAAATTTATTTTTCTAGAAAATATTGCACATAAAATGAAAGTAGCTAGATATGTGCATTTGAGTTTAAACAGATCAGTCTTTAATTGCGCGTAATTAAACGACTATTAACTTCATCTTAGTAAATGAGAACTAAACAAATTAATACACTAACATAATATTAGGCAACAATTCTTTTGAAAACGTCAAAGTCAAATACCTGTATTCCCATTCCCCCATACAGAAAAAACATGCCGAAAATAACTTGGTCGTTTTACTTTTAAAATTCAACGTTTAAGCCCTTATCCTCCACGTTTGCCCTTCTAGAATTCAACGTTTCCTTAACAAGCAACCCATCTCGTTTAAACAAAACTATCAAAGAGGCAAAAAACCACCTGATTGAGATTCTTTACAAATTTATGTTATATATACAAGGACAACTTAATAGGAGTAATTTTTTCACATTATTAGTGAAAATAAACTTATAATGATTGGTTATTTATTAGCTATTTTAGTTTATCAATCATTGCTAAGTAATACATGCAATTGTCTTTGAATAATTCTTATGGGAAATATATATTTTTAGTCGCTCATAAAAATAATAGCCAATAATATATAACTTAATATATACTTTCTTCGTTTTAATTTATGTAAATCTTATTTGACTAGGTACGGAATTTAAGAAAAAAGATAAAAAATTTTAAACTTGTGATATAAAATGAGACACATAAATTTTATATAGTTATAAATTATTACATAAAAATAAAAAAAATAAAAAGAATTATTCTTTTTGCACGAATAAAAAAAAATAAATTCACTTAAACTTAAATATATATGTTTTCCCTCGGTGTATGGACTTTAGTGGTTTGTTTACCGGTTCATCTAGTTTCCCGTTGCCTACAATCTACATGTAAAAAGTATCTTTCGGCTTCTTCGTAAACCTCACGTATCATACTCCCACGTGTCTCTCTACCGTTACCCCTACTACCTATACTACCCCCCACCCTAAACTAAACCACTCAACCCCACAGCTTTATATATCTCTCATCACCCCCCTTCCATTATTTGTATACGATCTTCTCATCTTTCCATTATTCTTTCTCACTATTCACAAAAGCTTTACATTTATTCGACCTTACAAACCAAAACATTCACTCCTAAAATTTTCAACTTCATAAACACACATACCAATTATCTCATACATCTTCATTTTCTTTCTTTAATTTTTCTCTTGTTCTAAAATGGCAAGAAAAAAGAATAGTATGGGAGAGATGTTGCTACAGAAAGAAAGCTTTAGAAGAACAAAATTCGGAACCCTTTTGTATTCCGATCCAATTAGTGACCCTGAAGAAAGCAATAGCAATTCAGCTCGTAGCAGCGATGCTTCTTCTGCTCCAAGTCCACCTAGAACGTCGTCGTTTTACACCACAACTGCTACAACAAACTCCCCTAATTATTTTATGTCTCCTTGGAATCAATCTGCTTCCCCTTATGTTAAATCCCCATGGATTCACCTGCCATTTGTTGATTCCTCAGAAGAATCATCAGAAATCAGCGATTGTAAAAATGGTCTAATTGGCTCACTCGTACGAGAAGAAGGACACATATATTCATTAGCTGCATCTGGAGATTTGTTATACACAGGTTCAGATAGCAAAAATGTTAGAGTATGGAAAAATTTAAAGGAATATTCTGGGTTCAAGTCTCACAGCGGATTAGTAAAAACCATTGTTGTTTACGGAGATAAAATATTTACCGGCCATCAGGATGGTAAAATTCGGGTTTGGAAATTTATGGGTAAAAAAAGGAAGGCGTACAAGCGAGTTGGTAGTTTACCTACCATTAGAGATTATTTAAAAAGTTCAATTAATCCTAAGGCGTATGTTGAAGTTAGACGAAATCGGAATGTTCCGTGGATTAAGCATTTTGATGCTGTTTCTAGTATGTGTTTGGACAAAGAAAGAGGGTTGCTTTATTCTGGATCTTGGGATAAAACACTCAAAGTTTGGAGATTATCGGATTCCAAATGTCTGGAATCTATTACTGCTCATCACGATGCGATTAATTCTGTAGTCGTTGGATTTGATGGATTGGTTTTTACTGGCTCAGCAGATGGGACAGTAAAAGCTTGGAGAAGAGAATTGGTCGGTAATAGTGCAAAACATGTTCTTGTGGAAACACTACTGAAACAAGACAATGCTGTAACTTCACTGGCCGTAAATGCCGTCGCAGCCACGGTAAGAGCACACTTTTAATTATAGTATTATTATATTTTTTTATGAGCCAAACATGTACTTCCTTTATTTCAAAAAAATTGACACTATTTTCTTATTAGTCTATTTTAAAAAAATTGTCACATTTCAATATTTCCTTAATAAAAATCATTTATAGCTACACATACGCTATGTCAGGTTTCGCACCGCCATACAAATGCTATAGCTTATATAAGATCACATATCTTAAAAGACTTCTCTTCTTTATTAAAGTCTGTGCCAAGTCAAAAGTGTTTTTTGAAATGAATGTAGTAGTAATTTATCAATATGTGGTGGTATAAAATTTAGTGTTGGATTTTAAATTGCAGACCGCGTAACAACTTTCGAACTTCAGACTGCTGGTCTAATTTAAAAGAACTAACCAATTTTCTAATATGATATCATATTGAATTGGTGATCAGACTAATCTTAAAATATAAGGTGTTTAAGAGAATACACTTCTAATTATTTTATTATATTATGTCTCAACAGGTATATGCAGGCTCGTCCGACGGACTAGTAAATTTCTGGGAGCGACAGAAGCATTTCTTAGAGTACGGAGGTGCGTTGCGGGGTCATAAATTAGCGGTATTATGCGTGGCTGTTGCTGGTAATCTGGTATTGAGTGGATCGGCTGACAAGAGCATATGCGTGTGGAGGAGGGAAGAAGGTGGTGGTGTCCATAGTTGTTTAACAGTATTGACAGGGCACAATGGCCCAGTGAAGTGCTTAACCGTTGAAGATGATCAAAATGACAACGACGACGACGATAATAACGACGATAGCGAAGATGAAGCTGTGGTGAAGAACAAAAGTGACCAATATTGGACAGTGTATAGTGGGAGTTTGGACAAGTCTGTGAAGGTTTGGAGATTATCCGAGCAGGGATTCAATGCTTATGAGGATATGTGAAATTGCTAGTGTGTGTTGTGAACGCGGCGCCGAGTAGGATAGGAGGCTGAGAAGCTAGCGGTTGTGGATTGCCGTGTGGGGTTGGACATTACTGATATTTAGGACTTGGTCGTTAAGAAAACAGACAGTGGAAAAGGACCGACATCTTGTGAAAAGCAAGCAGCTTCACACAATTATGAAGGAGAAAACTGGTTTTTTGTGCCGTTAAAAACCGGCCAAACGCCGGTTCTTCGTTGGGGACCAATGAGCGGAAACTTAATAATGAAGGAACATAATTATAGAAGCAGCCACGAACTAACAGTACTCAAATAATACAAAACATACTGAAGTTGTACTCTAGTACATAAAAGCAAAATGTCTTCATTTGTTGTTTTTTTTTCCCTTCTTTTTTCATTGTTTCCATTTGTTTGCAAGTTTCCTAAATGAATTGTCTTGTAAATTTTAGTTGGGAAGTACTAACAAAGTGTTTGAAAGTTCTGCAGTACTCACTCTTAAGTGAAGCAGCTCCTTTATATCAATTGTAACAGATTATGTTAATGTTTAAGATTTGTGTTCGATTTTCCTTTAAACACCTTACATGTAACTTGAATTTTGGTATTTATAGGAAGAGCAGTGCTAATAAAGGAGTGATTAGTGTAAGTGTGAAAGTTACAGACAAACAAAGTTGTAGAACTGAATTCAGCTTTTCATTTCTTCAGCATCTTGGTGTTAACTACCAGTTGAGAAGTCTAGTCGTGGACCAAATTGTAGAGTTGGCCGAGCCTAGATTACACTTATTAGCTTTTAAATTTTAAAAAGTGGGAGACAGAAAAAGCAAAGGAATAGTTAAAGATAAAGTAGGTAGCAATGCTGAAAAGAATAAGTCCAAAGTTCTACTTCTCTTGTTCTCTAGAGTAATTTAGTTTAATATGGCCTAGGAAAATATTAATGGTTAATTATACTACCTCAGAAAGTGGATCACTTTATTAGTTTAAAAACGATGGAGTAAAATATTGCTCTACATAGCGTTGTCCCTTGAAAAATAAAATTCAACTTGTTTTTCAGAATCCTAAAATATATTTTTGAGAAAAACGTGATCAAATTGTAAACTAGTTGGTTGATAAGAAATACAAAGTGAAATATATTTCACAAGCCTAAGAGCTCACATCGACGGGAAGGTTTGGCACCTCGATGTCGGCTTTTCGCTACCTGGAACTGTAGTATGTTTCAAGGGTTAGGTTGTTCGCCCATTAAAGCGGTACGTGAACTGGATTCAGAACGTCATGAGACAGTTCGGTTCATATTCGGTGTGAGCGTTAGAGTTAAATAAAAGAAGAAAGGCTGGATGCTATTTTTTCGATAGCTTTAATTAGCCGGTGAAAAGGGTCGGTGCACATCATTAAAGGCTTTGATTGGAATGAGCACTTTTACTTCGTTGGTGGATTTAATTCGAAAATCAATCAATAAATTTGGAATGATTTGAAAATAAAAAAATTGCACAACCATTTGATAAACTTTTCAAGAAAAGATGAAATACTATTAGTAAAATATAAGAACGAGTCCAATACTTTTGCGTAAATAGTTCAGTCTGATTTGTCGGGCCAATTGCACATTGGCCAAAGTCGTAACGCACACCTAATCTAGAGAATTAAGCCAAGTCCTCTGTAACATTATTTAATATTATGCAAATTGAAACTGTTGATCTTGTGTTTCTGAATTATTGTAATTCTCCCTCCCTCTAGTTGACATATATTATCTCACATCTATTATGTAAAGATTTTCGAGTGGATTTGCAGCGATCTCGAAAGTTATTTATAACTCAAATGTCTAGGTTGTTTCACATGCTATTAGAGCAAACAAGCTAAATTCGTTATTTTATTATTCACTCCGATCTATTTTAATTGATTTTTTGATCTTTTTCTTGTAGTCCATAATATTTAATTTTTTTGGATATCAAGAAAGAATTAATTTTTTTTAAAGTTGTCCTTAGAGTAAAGAGTTTAGGAGTATTCGTTATATATTAAATGAGCAAATTAAGATTAATACGGTTATTTTTATTATTAATTAATGCTATAAAATAAATTTCTTAATATGTAAAAAAATAACTGAAAAATTAATTAAAGTAGACCGAAGGGTGTAATAAGTTTTAATCCCAAAAAAATGCACGCATACACACACAAGTATGTAAGAAACTATGAATATTGGAAGGAGAATGAGAAGATTTCTGGTCTTGGGCTTAAATTTGTCCTTCACAAGCCCTCTATTTCCTTGTTTCATCTCCAGCTAACTACCAAGGTTTGAAAAGAATTAGACTCCTTTTTGTTTTGGGCATGAATTGTCCTCGGCTTAGCTCTCCATTTCCTTGTTTGGTTGGTTTGGTTGGCAGCAGTTTAAAATTCCAACTAACTCTTTTTCGTTTCGGTAGGAGAAGGGAAACTGACAAATATGAGTATTTTAAGATGATACTTAATACGTACTATGTAGTTATTTTCGCACTTTTCTTCTTCTATGCATCTGTAGTATTTTTGTCCTGGTGAATTTCTTTTCAGTTAATAAATATCTGGAAGTTGAATAATGGCTTGTTCGTGTTGACAAAGATTTGAACAATAAAAATAGACAACTTCAAATTAATAAGTGAGGTTTCATAAATCCGTAGGCAGAAAAATAATCCTGGACTTGAACTAAAGACCTTGCCCCTGAAATAAATCATCGCACCTATGGTCCAACCAATTAAGAGATAATCAATAGATTCCTTTTTCTTATTACATTTGTTTATTTATTTGGAGCTCCTAAGAAAAAAATGGACTTGGCAACCGCTCTAAATCTACCCGAGCCAAACCGATCTTTATTGTTCATTCGGTATTTGTATTTATAGCTAGACTAGAAAGGAAATCATAGTTAGAAGTTTAAAACCATAAATGGATTGAGGTTGAGAAAAGTTAATTAGTTTGTGTGGCAAAGGTTCCAACTATAGGCTCGAATCATGTGACTTGCTTGTTTTTGTTTGCCAAATTAATCCAAAAGACGTTCACTTAATCGCTTAAACTAAAAATAATCGTCGAATGTAAAATATATGAATAATTCGTGTATAATATATGTATAATTAGTATATAATCATTATATATAGGCTAGAAAAAGTAACTATTCAATCTGACCGGCTATTCGTGTAAAAGTCTCGAGTCGTTTCTCTAAGTAACGTGCATTGGGCCCAATTCTTTTTGAACTCACAAAGTATCCAAGCCCATTGGATTGGGCTATATTGGAGCTGTAGAAAGGCTTCTATTGTCCAAGTACTCGGATCTGTTTTTTTGGGGCTTTTTCATTTAACACTTTTTGTAAAAATAGCACAGGCTAGCTAGTTTTCGGACTGATAATTGAAAAATAGCCAGCATTTGTAAAATCATTAAAAATAGCCACTATGTTGCTGCAACACGGCAAGTTCCCGCATAATATACTAAAGATTGGAGCACCTGTGTATGAACTTCCAGCATATTATGCTTGACTAGTATATTATGCTGGAAGTTCACATGTAAAAAATTCGAACTCCAGTATATTACGCTGAAATAATTTCCGGATTTTGAACAATATTTTCGTTCAGAATTTATCTTTATATGAAAAATGGTTAAATTTCGATTACTTTTGAAATTGTGACTATTTTTTAATTACCACTTGTAAATCTGACTATTTTAAAATTTCACCCGCACTTTTTGTTTAGGATATCGTATGTAAACTATTCTTGTAATTTTCGTCTGGCGTTATTCGCACAATGCTCAAAACTTGGACAATATGTTTTCTTTGTGATCAATGCAAACAGTCCCTATGTTTCTTATTAGCTTCATGTAAAACGGATCAAGATAATTTCACCCGACTCAATTTATTTTGAACGGCATAAAATATTATCATCTTAAAAAAATAACGAAAATGGAGTACTAGTCCTTAATCTATTTAAGGGGTGTGATGGAATTAAATTTGAATATTTTAATCATTCTAATTTTATTGAGTATCCTCGATAGAACTTGTAAGTAACTCAAGTAAAATGAAAAGAAAGGAACACCACTTGGTTCCTAATTAACCGCCGGGTCAACGACGTGATTGCTGCTTGATCAACATTCAACACTGAAAGATTAACAACTTAATTAATTAAACCATTAATTTCTTTTTTATACGCTACTTAAGAAATATTAATTAGAAAAGAAATTAGATTCCTTTATTTATGTCTTAAGGTATAATTTATTTTTATTGAATATTTATTCTACTTATGTGTTATTTCCATATTCAAGGACAATTATTACTAAAGGTAAAAAAAGAAAAATTAATTTTACCTTGAACTTCTAAAATAACGGATAATTTGAGATAACTATTTTTAATACGAGGCGAAGAGAGTAGTTGATCAGTTAAATACAGACTTTAACTCCAGGATAAACGCCAAAAATAAAGAAGAAAGTTTTTCGCCTAACGAAGGATTACTTTAAGATTCCAAACTGCAAGTCTTGTTCACATGATGCTAGGAAACAGCGCCAAATTTTATAAGTCAATTGTCATAAATACCCCTACCATCGTTACCCCTATGTCATAATAGAAGTCGTTTGGACTAATTCAAAGTTCAAAATGAGGCAGCCATCAGTCATAGTGATTTTTTAAAAAGAATTTTTTACGACATATTTTCTTGGAAATGTTTACTAAACGCGTTGATCAAGAAAAATAAAAGGGTGTTGGGAGTTGATGAATTGAGAAGGAGAAATAGTCTTAAGTCTTCCCAAAAAAGAATCAAAGTCTATTTGGTGGTCTCAGTCTTGAATTTCTACTGGGAAGACTTGAGTTGTAGCCCACAAATACACCTTATATTTTAATGATTGTAATTTGTGTCTCTCACTTCCATTCAGTTTTCATTCTCAAGAACCCAAAAGAGTTCTTATCAAGAAACAAATTTTGAGGGTTACAATCATCATTTGACACAACTTTTGAGTACCCTTTAAGCCTAGGAGATATATCATAGACCAATACTCCTTAGATTGCAATTATTAGTATTGTATATTTCACTTGCATTCAGTTTCCATTTCCAAGCTCTTGCCCCCTTTCCCAAAATAGAAAAGAGCAAGAAAGTTCACATTTTGGCTTTTGGTTATATCAAGAAACAGGTTATTCTGGGGTGTATTCATCAGTTGATTAGAACTGTTGAGTACCCTTTTTTGATAGAAGCCTAGGAATAAAGAAAGTTTCTGTCTTTTAATCAAATTCCGCTTGATGGGAGTTTGAGATTAGGATTTAGGACAGATTTAGCAAAAATGGCAGCAATCTTGAAAAGTTTTCTTCCTGTTACTTCCTCAAAAAAGGAGGATAGTGATGAAGAGTTTGATGTAGAATACTCTTTTGCTGAGGAGTATAGTGGTCCTCCAGTTAGTTATGACATTCCTCAGGTTGTTCCTGTTGATGTAAACCGGATTCCGACTGCCTCAGTCGTTGCCACGGCTGCTATGTTAAGTAAAAATTTGTCACTGCCAGTTGTTGAACCAATTGTCAAGAGTGATCACCAATTAGTCAAGAATCAGAAGTCAAAGGAGTCAGATTTAGGCTCTGTGGTAAGTTCTGTGTATGTTGATAATGGGGACTCTACCTTAGAATCGGAATATGTTGAGAATGATCATGCCTATAGAGTATCAGATGGAATTGAAAGTTCTGGTACCTTAGGATTTTCTGACAGTCATGATCGCTCCCCTGAACTTTCAGGAAGTTCGGATGTTGAGGATTTGGTAGATGAATGCAATGAAGAAGTAAGATTTGTGAGTCATCCAAACCCTACTGGCATGGAATCCGAGGAACCAACTTTGGGCTCTTCAGATTTTTCCTCAGATTATGGTGATGAAGCTGATGTCAACCAAGGTAGTAGAACAGCTGTTGTAAATTTCCATGAAATTCAATCAAGGGATGTTACTACTTACAGTGATGATGAGGAGCCAGAAATGTTTCCCGAAAAGCCATTTGTGAGCAGTGATTCAAACAAATGTTGTCGGTGTCATAAAGGGAGTCGATTCACTGACAAGGAAATATGCTTAGTTTGTGGTGCAAAGTATTGTATCAATTGTGTGTTGAGAGCAATGGGCGCAATGCCTGAAGGAAGAAAGTGTATTACTTGCGTTGGTTATCGTATTAATGAATCAAAACGGGATTCATTAGGCAAATGTTCTACAATGCTTAAGAGGCTGCTAAGTAAATGGCAAATGGATGAGATTGTGAAATTGGAAAAGTCATGTCAATCTAATCAGCTTCCACCCCATCTCGTGATCGTAAATGGTAAACGTCTTTCCCTTAGAGAGTTGGTTGACTTGCAAAGCTGTGAGCATCCACCAAAGAAGTTGAAACCGGGGAAGTACTGGTATGATAAGGTGTCTGGATTCTGGGGAAAGGTGAGTGTTAGATCCTACTCTCCTCCCCTTTTTTTACATCAAAAACATTAATGCTGTTGTTTGCCTGATAATTTTTTTTTTTGCTTTGACTAATAAAACAGGAAGGACATAAGCCTTGGCAGATAATTTCTCCCCAACTAAATGTTGGTGATCAAATTAAGAAAGATGCTAGCAAGGGAAACACAAATATTGTGATAAATAATCGGGAAATTACGCAAGTAGAGCTGTTGATGTTGAAGGTTTGATTTCTAAATTAATTCAGTCTTCTGAAATTATGAATGCTCTACTCGTGGTTGTAGTTCTTAGCACGTTGTCAAATCATTTCAGATGGCAGGTATTAACTGTGAAGGAAGCATTTGCTTGTGGCTCAGCGCTGATGGTTCCTGCCAAGAAGAGGGTATGAACAATGTGATTGGAAAATTATGGGAAAAGGTTGGTTTTCTATTCATCCATCCATTCACTTCTTTTGACCAGTTTTACCTACTTTTTCCTCGTCT
The DNA here is from genome assembly GCA_002018475.1 of Nicotiana obtusifolia. Taxonomy (NCBI): domain Eukaryota; kingdom Viridiplantae; phylum Streptophyta; class Magnoliopsida; order Solanales; family Solanaceae; genus Nicotiana; species Nicotiana obtusifolia. Next base: position 26,550 of record MCJB01027377.1, read on the forward strand.
TATCTGATAATTGCGATCTTTTTTACAGACTACACACAAGCTGTTTTGTTCTGCTTTGAGATTGCCAACTCCTCCTGTGTCTGCAAATTCATCTGGTGTAGAAGTTGGAAGTGGATTGGATGTAGGTAACTCGCGCAGGGCAGATAACAAAAAGCTGAATAAACTACTTCTTGCTGGTTGTGATCAATCAGGAACAAGTACTATGTTCAAACAGGTAATGTATAGATGGGATGATTCACTTAAAAAGAAGACGTTAATTTATCTTTCTTTGGATTCTCCGTTGGCAGTCAACTTAACTGAATCTATGCAGAATGCATAGATTGCATTTTCTGGTCTAACACTATTCTCATCTTAGTGAGCTTCTCGGTATCTTAAATATTCATTCAGATTCACATATATAAACTGGTTACTTACAGAGTTGCGCTAGATGACGAGTGTAGTGCATGATGTGGTTACTAATGAAGTCAAAGATTGCAACTGTGGGTTTATTACAATTTGTAGTTTTCTCCTGGCTTATGCTAATAAGAACCCAAGTAATAGATTTGATTTCATCTTTAATTGTAATATTCCAAATGAAGATAGTGTATGTTTTCTGATTAAATGCATTTATATTACTTCAAATGTCTAAAGGTGAATAAATTTAGATAAAATATGTTGGTAAGACATGCCTTTGTTTCTATTTCAGGCAAAACTTATATATCACGTTCCTTTCTCAGAAGAAGAACATCAGAATATTACATACACGATCCAAAGCAATTTGTACAGATATATTGCTATACTCCTCGAAGGACGTGAAAGATTTGAAGAAGAGTACCGTCTTGAAATGACGAAAAAACAGTTTGATGAACCTGGCCCTTCAGGTATCAAAGTTTATACAGTTTTGTTCCTGACTTCCCGTATGAACTGACCTTTCTATTACCTTTGTCTCTAATTTCGGAAGAAATGCCCTTGTGATTAATGGAGTATAATCATTTGTCAGACCCCATGACAATAATTGCTGCTCTCCTGTCACCTGTTTCTCGGAACCCTTCCTTTGTCCATTTAAGCCTGCACTGCTTTTTGTACTATTGTCGAGGAATTGATAGTCTGATATATGGAAATCTAAAGATATCGGTGACAACGATTTTAGGACTGATGATATGTTGATTTAGTGCTGCTATGGTTACGTTATATGCTATTCTGGATTTAGTTCTTTCAGTTGTGAGACACAAATCATTCACATGATTGCACCAAGTGCCACTTTTTCTAAATCACAAAATGGAGTATAAAGAGTTAATTACCCTGCTATAAGATTATCGTTCCAATTGAGAAATCGTTTAATCTCACCAAGCATTAATATATTGAACTTAAGAATTGAGTTTTACATCTGGATTCTAAGTGTAATCTTTGCTAACAGTGCTTCCGGACCTGATTGAAGAAGAGAATATCTATTCCATCAGCCCCAGACTGAAAAACTTCTCGGATTGGCTTCTTCAAGCTATGATGTTAGGAAATTTGGAGGTCATTTTTCCTGCTGCCACTCGAGAGTACGCAGCTGTAGTTGAGGAGTTGTGGAAAGATAAAGCATTTCAAGCCACATATCAGCGGAGGAATGAGCTAGAAACGCTTCCAAGAGTTGCCAATTATTTCTTAGATCATGTAGGTTACTCTTTGTCCTTATTCGCCATTCTCAGTTAGGGATTGATAGAACTATGATTTTGTGTTCTTTTGTCGCCACCTTCAACTTATGAAATGAATGTCCTCACTAGGCTGTTGAGATTTCAAAGGCAGACTACAACCCCTCTGATATGGATAAGTTATATGCTGAGGGCATTACTTCTTCCAATGGGGTCGCGTGCATGGAGTTTTCCTTCTCTAATCCATCTCGGCATAGCTACATGGAGGCCGTTGATCAGAATTCTTCCTCGATGAGGTCATCTCTCTCTCCAAGTTATATCTTTCTATTCCTACCTTATATTGGTAGCTACATCGTAAGGACAATAGCGGAGGTGTTCGCTAAGATCTGTCATGACTGCCTATTTAATGGGAACAGCTTATTATCACTTGAAAAAATCTGGTATTTATGTGTATCAGATGCATGACACTCATTATACAAACTTTTCAACAGTATTAGATGAGTAATGAGCGTAAATTCATTTATACTTAGAGAGGTTGGTTAAGGACTTCTCCATTATTCAAGGAGCAGCTTCTTGATTCTTGGTTTATCATCAAGCTTTGAGAAGTTAGTTCTACTTTGGTTCTTACCCAAAATCTACAATTGTGTTTGAGACTTGAGATGCCTTCCGTCAACTCATCTTGTTGCAAATGCAGGTACCAACTAATAAGAGTGCATGCGAGCTGCGTAGGGAAAAACTGCAAGTGGTTGGAGATGTTTGAAGATGTTGACCTCCTTATCTTTTGCGTTTCCTTGACGGAGTACACCGAGTATTTGGAGGACTACGATGGAGTTTGCACAAACAAGATGATGGCGAGCAAGAAGCTGTTTGAAAACATCGTCAGTCATCCAGCTTTTGCCCGGAAACATTGCCTCTTACTATTAAACAAGTTTGACATACTAGAAGAAATCATCGAACAGGCTCCACTTTCTGAATGCGAGTGGTTTCAGGAATTCAATCCGGTGATCAGTCGTCATCCCAACAGCAACACTAGCAACAACAACCCATCGTTGGCTCAACGTGCTTGTCATTACATAGCCATGAAGTTCAAACGACTATATAGTTCCATTACAGAGCGAAAGTTGTATGTCTCACCGCTAACTGCTTTGGAGGCTGATAGTGTTGATGAAGCTCTTAAGTACAGTAGGGAAATTCTGAAGTGGGATGAAGAAAAGCATAAAATAATGCGCGATTGGACGACAGAGAGTGCTGAGGCTAGCACTACTCTTGATGCCAGCATAACTGCATAGTTTACTATCATTCTTTTGTTGAGTCCACTTTGCCTCTCGGCATTGTACATAGTTTGAGGAGGAATTTACTTTTTTCATATGTAGCTAATAAAATTGTAAATTTTTCTTGTGCAACAGAGATGAGGTTCCATTCTGCAATTTGCAGATACAATCTTGTAAAAGGGAACTTGTCATTAAATGAGATACCTTTATATATAGCTTCTCTGTATACTGGAATTTAACCCTTTTAGTGTGCTTGGGTTATTCTTAACACGTAGAGATATTACCAACTTCTCTTTTTCTTTTTCTAATCCCTTTTATTTCTCCATAAAAAAAAAAACATAATGACCCTAATAAAATGGGGTTCTCATAGCCACTATTTGTACAAGTTTCTTTAAGTTGCATTTGTTTGTGAATAATCTTTCAAAATCCAAAAGAAAACAGATGTCACAAAATTTGTTTGTATAAGTTTTCTCAAGTATTTGCAAAAACAGTTTGAAAGAAACTTTTCTGAAGTAGTTTCAGGATATTTTCCAGTCTACTTTATGCACAAATATCTGTTTCCAGAATGTGCATTTTGTTGTTCTTGTTATAGATTAATGTTTAAATAAGCTACACATCCTAAATTACATCCTCTTTGATATGCATTTGTTGATTCACTTCTCTCGACAATAAAAATCTAAATTATATTGTATTTAGATCAGACGCTGAATGGGGGATGATGAGTAAACACGTGCTAAATGACAAAAATTTCGTAGATCAGATACATTATAAGAACATTTGTACATACTTCTATATCGATTGTTGTTGTACAAATGACTATTTAGATGAACTATATCTCCTAAAATATATGAAGAATTAATCTAAATAGTTATTCATTCAATAACTTAAATTAAAAATAACCGATGGAGATATAGTATATGTATAATTCATGTATATGTATATAATTATGTATAATTAATATATAAATATGTATATGACTAAAAAAAGTAAATTATTAATATGACTAATTTTTTATGTAAAGATCCCAATATATATCCGTTCATTGCATATATTTGTTGATTCACTTCCCCCGATAAAGAGAATTTCGTATATATTTCATGATTTTTCAGAGTAATTTATAGATCCATCTATTAATAGTTTTCAAAAAAATTCACAAACCAGAGTTGTTCAAGGGCTGAAGTTTGGATCATGAGTAAATACAGGCTAAATGATTAAAAAAAAAAAAAGAATTATTAGGTCATTCTTTGTCTCTGCATTTGAAGAAGAATTCTGGCTGTTTTTGCTTTCTTCCATTTTGTCCCCTGATTTTTTCTTCTTTTGGGATTTCAACAAGCAAAGGCTTCTGGCTCTGACTTTTTCACTTAGCTTTGTAATTTCACACACACAAGCATCAACTATTGCTGCCATTTTCTTTTCTTTGGCAAAGTTTCTCTCTTTTTCTTTTTCTCTTTGCTGATGTATGTAATCTTGAAAAGATATAAAACTCAGATATGAAATTGTAAAATATAAAGGCTCTACTTATATTGTATGAAATCAGAAGCTTGGGTGGGGGTAGGGAGTTGGGGATGGGCGGGAGGGGCGGATTTATATGCTTAATTATGGGCACGTCAATTCATGATCGCTCCGTAAAATTAAATATTTTATGTATATTCTTTTTTAATTGATATAATATTAATTATTATCATCCATAATTTAAGAAGTTTGAATGATGCACTTGGTTGAAGGTTGAGTTACTTATTAAAAAATATTGGGATCAATTCTTACTAAATATATTTTTGTCTCCTTCTTTTTTTGTAGTGCATTCATATACTAAAAATCCTAAATTCGCTTATAATGGGCGGTGGGGTGGTACTGGTGGAGTTTAATGGTGTTAAAAAAATCTATTGGCAGATGCCCCCTGATACACGTACTTAGTATATTTTATTAGAATATTCTCAACTTTTATACCTTATTTTGGGAGTATATGCAATACTAGTATGAATATTCAAAAGCCAGCTAACTCTTTTAACGAACTATAGCCGGTTCTAAGTTCGAGTATTGAGGATAGTAAATTAGCAATCAGCACAAAATCAATTCAAATGGATAACGACAATAATAAATTTAGTGAAATCTCACAAGGTAAAGTATATTAAAGATAAAAAAATAAATTTACTAATCTCCGCTAATTCTCAAAATCGAGCCAAATAATATAATTATGGCAAAGATCTGAAATGATAAACTTGGAAGAAATTGAGAAATTATAATGAAGCTGGCTAGTTTGTTAGTTTTTTGGCTTAGGACCACAAATGAATTCAGAGTCTTTTGTATTACATAGAAAGTTTTAAATAGTTGACAAAACAGTGTTCCATTCTGGCCCAAAGAAACAAAGCATTTCTGCAGTCGCTGCTACTGGTATTGCCTTCAACCACGTGATTGGTTTTTGGTGGGCTTTTAACTTTGTTTTAATTGGGATTTCCTTTATCTTTTTTTTTTTGAATTTTTTAAATTTTGTTAGTAATTCTGAAACACAAGAAAAAGGATAGAATCTTAAAAGATACTGGGAATTTTCCCACCCAATTAGCCAATGCACCGCGTATTAGGTTACATTAAATGATGTAACGGGTGAAAGTCATTTTTATATACTTTGTTTCACATGCTAATTTGATGCCGTGGACTAATACGTGCTCTGAATATAACTTCTAATTAAATAAACTGCGAGTAAAATTCACATTCCCCTTAACCTTCAAGTGTTGGAAAAACTGTAGCCATAGGAACAATAACTCCTTATACAATATTTTCTTGTGAGACTAAAAATTTTAATACAAAGAAAAGAGTATTATTGTTCTTTTCTTTGTTCTCTTAAGAGCTCGTTTGGCACGAGGAAAAAAGAATAATTAATTCTGAGATTAAATTTAAAAAGAGCTTATCTTATGTTTAATTAGTAGAAAAGTATAATATAATTAATCTCGAAATTAATTATTTTAAAATTATAATAATTTTGTATTCCCATAAAAAAATAAAATAATTAATCTCGAAATAATTAATAATAGGATAACTTCTTTCCAACTAAACCACCGGTTAAAAGATCTCTTTTGATACAAAGTCATAGGAAAAACCCGAGCAAAATTCCAAAAGCATAATAGTCACCTCGGTCACCGTCCCTTTCTTTTACCTATTTAAATGGCTTCTTAATTGGTTTACGTGCTCAGGGAAGTGATTTTGGTCAAACACAATAAAATTCCTTGTCAAAGAAATTTTGGCCAAATTAAAGTTTCTTATCAACCTACTTAGCACCTGCCTTTGCTCAGTTGATAAACAGGGGCGAAGTTATGTTGGCACAAAGATGATCGACCGATCGTTCTTCATCGAAAAATTATATTATATGTGAGATAAAATATTATTTGTTATTGATTAAATATAAACTTTAAACATTTTTACATAGTTCACTAATAAAAAATATTCAAAATTTAAGCACCCTTATTAAATTTCCTGACTTCTTCGTTGGTTGATAAAGCTGTAGCCAATCTCGAAGGTTCAATAATAAACAATAGATGAGAACAATCACTAACTTGGAATATGCAGATTCAGAACACATTTTTAGAGTTAAAATGACACACAGTAGTATCTATTAGTAATTGATTACTTTTACTTTCACATGCAGTGAAACATGCAAATTGACAAACAATAAGATAATACATATACATACACATTAAAACTTCCAAAAAAGGTGATGAGCATGCTTTTGGGAATTTTGCTCGGGTGTTTTTATGACTGGATTAAAAGAAATGTTTAAAAGAAAAAAGAAAAAGATAACAATACTTTTTTTTGTGTTAAAATCCTAAGTTGCACTGAAAAATATTACCAAAGGGGTTATCATTCTTATTCAAAAAGTGAAGAGAGTATTGTTTTCCAACCTTTAAAGATTAAGAAGGTAAAGTGAATTTTATCGCTGAAGAACTGACTATCTATATCGTATAAAATTATCTATTTAAAAAAAACTAGTCGTTTATTCATGAACAAATTAACTTCTTCACTTTTTATTTTTATTTTTGGCCGACAGCTTATCATTCACTTATGGTTGAAACTTGAAATTATCTTTCACTATTCTTCTTGTTTCATAAAATCAAATTCTCTCCCAAAGTAGTTGATAATTGATGCTTGAAAATAGTAAATTTCTTTTCATTGTCTGATTTTTTCGAAACAAGAATGAGAGAAGTGGCTAAAAAGCCAATCTCGATTGCACATATCATTGGCATGACTCACAAAATAATTGTCTAAAATCTTATCCGAAGCTCATTCCAATAATGTATCTGTAATTATTGCATTCAAATAATGTAACAAAGGCTTCTAGATTATTGAGCTGACTTTGTAGACAGCTTTTAAAATTAACTTATTTTGAAAAATAAATTTAAAAGTATTTTTGACCAAAAAAAATGATGAGAAATAATTTGTGTTTGACTAATTAAAATTTAAAAATACTTTTGAACAGTAACTAGTGTTTAGTCAAGCTTTTAAAAAGTACTTTTTGAAAAAATACTTTTGAGAACAAATTATTTTTTTCTACTTCTTAAAAATTATTTTGCTTCTACTCGAAAGTATTTTTTTTCTTCTAAAAGACTAACCAAATACCTTAACTTAAGAAAAAGATATTTTGGCCAAAAAAAAAAAAAGAATTCTTGGCCAAATAGACTGTTAGAGAAGAAACTCACTTTTCTCATATGTAAGCTGTAGCTAACAAAAATGTAATTTTTTCTTGTGCAATTTGCAGATACAATCTTGTAAAAGGGAAATTGTCATTTAACGAGATACATTTATTTTTAATTTTCTCTGCACACTGTAGGTTGGATTATTCTTGATACCTAGAGATACAACCAACTTCTCCTTTCCTTTTCTTTTCTTTTAATTTTTCCATCCCTTTTTATTTTTCTTTAATTCTGAAAAGCAGAACGACCCTAATAATAGGATAATCTCATAGCTTCTACATGAAGTTTGTATAAAATTTCTCTCAGTGGCGATTTCCTAATTGTGAAATGTATCTAAATCTTTTTATAGCATTCATCTGCTAATGAATGCTTATCAAAAAATAACACAGAACCAGAAATGGGCAGAAACTGAAGTTGGGACTTGGGATGATTGAGTAAACACAGGCTAAATGATAAATCCTTCTTACATGAGATAAATATACAAGAACATTTAGACATACTAGTATAATTAAAAAATCTAAAGAGATTATACACTACAATTAGGTACTAATTACTACATCCAAAATCATGGTTTCAACAAGGAGCAAAACGGTCCATGAGCAAGAATACAGTTGCTTCACACATTGTGTTGTCATTCTTTGTCTCTGCCACTGAAGAAGAAGAAGAAGAAGAAGAAGAATTCTGGCTATTTTTGCTTTCTTCCACTTTATCCCCTGATTTTTTCTTCTGGGATTTCAACAAGAAAAAGCTTCTGGTTCTCACCTTCTCACTTAGCTTTGTAATCTCACACACACAAGCATCAACTACTGTTGCCATTTCCTTTTTTAGGCAAAATTTTCTCTCTTTTTCTCTTCTTTTGCTTATGTAAGTAATCTTGAAAATATATAAAACTCAAATATGAAATTGAAAAGTGAAAAAGGGTCTAGTTATATAGTATGAAATCAGAAGCTTTGGTGGGGTAGAGAATCCAGGGTAGGGGTGGAGTGGTCCTTGTGCAACTGAATGGTTTTATAAAAGATCTATATGCCGAATTGCCGATGATACACGGAATTGGTATATTTTAGTAGGATATTCCCCTACGTATATAGTACAAGTATTAATTTATGAATATTCAAAAGTACTAGTTAACCGAAAACGTTGAATAAAAAGTAAGAGGATAATTTAGATAATCAAATTTTCTAAACTATATCTATGCATCTCGAAGGTACCATTACTAGAAATTCGAAAAAAACCATCCACAAAAATAGATTAAAATAGGTCGGTAATGGCCAATAACTGCCCAAAATGCGACCAATAACGTGTGGTCGGTATTTTGAAGGTTGGAAGAGCATACCGACCTATGTCGGTCGGAAATTACCGACCAACATTGGTTGATATGCTCTAAAAGACAATCTGACAATTTAATTGACTTACCGACCAACATTGATCGGAATGTTATTTTTAATAATTTAATTTCCCCTCCAAAGTTAGTCGGTGTTTTAAATTTATTAATTTTACTTAGCGATCAAATTTGATCGGTATTGAAAAAATATATTTTTTTATAATATAATTAAAATTTAAAAATACCAACCAATTTTGGTCGGAACTGAAAAATATAATTTTTTTATAAATAATTAAAATTTAAAAGAACTAACCAACTTTGGTCGGTAATGTTGAATTTCTGGGAATTCATTGTACGTTAACTGACTAACATTGGTCGGTAATGTGCAATTATTTTTTTTAAAATTTTTCTAGATTTAATTTTTGGCAGAAAATGCCTGTTTGGATAGCTACACCACCTGTCAAATAAAAATAGCATACCAATACCCTCAATTTACGTCTAATAACCACCAATTCACCACATACAACCTCTAATTCACCACAAATCCAACCAAACATCCAACAAAAACAACAATCAAACATCCAATTAATACTTTAAAACTAACAAATTAAAGTTCAATTGAACATCAAAATTCAAAACCAAGCAAAAATCAATTACAACTAGTTCAAAATTGTTCAATCTAATTCAACACTAGTTCTATTAGTCTAGTTCAAAGTATTGGTCAAGGGGTGTTTTCTACAACATCATCACCATCTGACGAACTTTCATCTACAAGATAATATAGAGAACGGTCTTGAGGAAGAGGGGAAGAACAATCACGGAGAGGACGGGAAGAACGATGACGTGGAGGACGGGATGAACGATCACGTGGAGGTCGAGCCTCTGGCGATAACTCATGAGACCTGGGCAACGGAAAATCTCCAGTAGAAAGGAGAGTTTTGATCTAAGCTTGCATACCAAGGAATTGAGCATCTCTAAGCCTTTCTCTTTCCTTGGCCGCTTCTAGCTCGGATATAAGCTTTGTCACTGTCTCCCGCATAGCCGAGAGGCTCTCCCAATTAAGTTCCTCGCCCTATGAGGTAGTCCCTATTCCTTGCATTCTACACCTATAGCAACGGAATTTTTTTGCAGGAAGCCCGTATACCTTTCATCCTTTTTGGACCGCTAACAAGCTCCAACCATATTCTTTCAGCATCCTTGTCCGAAGATTGGGTTGGCTCGCCCAATTCACCAGCTGGCTAACTACAAATGAATTCCTCCACGGTACTTTGATAGCGATCCTATATTATTTTAAATTAAATTAGTACCTAAAAATTCTTATAAAAGTAAATTATAACATTTAAAGAAAATTGAAAGCTTACATATACAGTCTCCGCCCGGTCCTCGACACAGCGATCTCCATCCCACTCTTTCTTCTTCTTTAAAATATGCGTCTCCTTGAATAGCTCATCATGTCTCATTGGACGCCCATACTTCCTTTTTCCTGAAAACAAATTAATTTAGTTAATAAATATAATTGATATACTTAGAAAAGTAAAATAATTTAAGTAATTACCAATCTTCTTTTTATTGTTCCGATGCTGATAGCACCCCCCATTATGCAAGGAACCTCCCTTCTCGGATGAGCGAGCTTTCTTTCCTTTTTCGCTTCTCTGTAAGAAATACCCAATCTGCCATTGCCTTAACAAATCATCCCATAAATGTTGCAGACACCAGTCAGGCCTCTTGTTATTCTTTCTACCATCCGAGAAATGATCTGTCAATCTCTTGCGGGCTTTATGATGAAAATTTATAGTCACTTCATTGCTATAGTGGTCATCCCATACACACTTGCTCTGCCTTTCAAAAGTTAAATATTAGATGGAAACATCATAAATATAAATTATTAAACTGCTTAAAAGAAAATTTATACCTTAAATTGATTGAACATTTGCTCCTTTAACGAGTATGAAAAATCAGTCCAAGTCGCATAAGGGCCATCATAAAGCTTTTTGATCACATTTGAGATTATCTTCGTAGTCTGCTTAACCAGTCTGAACCTGTAATTTAACAATAAAAATACATGAATATATTAGTAAAAATATTATAAAACAATAAACTCAAAAATAACAAATAACTCTTACCCGTCACCCACAGGGACTATGATGATCCTGCCATAGCGATCATAATGCACTGCCTATGGATCATCATCCTCAACATGTCTATCAGAGGCATGTGTAGATGGTGTAGGGGGCTCAGAGCTACGGTCTCGCAGACGAAGGCCTGAAATGGATGGAGTCGATGATGAAGATGGTTGTGATCCCTGTGACTGCGACATAGCTGGATGCGATCCATATAGCTGTGATACTGATGGATGTGAGTTGAGTGGCTGTGATATGGATCGATGCGATCCATGTGGTTGTGATATGTAGGGATGCGATCCACGTGGCTGTGATGCAGATGGTTGCGATCCACGTGACTGTGAGGCAGTTGGATTGTATGTCGGACGTATAGTCCTACGACCTTGTGATGGAAGACCTGGTGTCTGGATGAAGGTGTAGGCCTCGTGATGCTTTGGCAGCTCAATATAGCCGTGAGGTGGAGGATAAGACATATGCATCTCTGAAGATTGTGAAAAAGAGGGAGTATTATTATCCCTAGATTCTACCCTCATCTTTCCCTTTCTAGCCTTTTCTCGACCTCGAGAACTAGTAGGGTCATTGTTACCTTGACCCTTGCATGCCATCTACATAATATAATACATATTTAGATTGAAACATATAAGAAATTAGTTATAAAATGAGAGTGCTTTAAAAAACCAACTTTTTAATCCTCGTCGACGTATTGTTCCTCGTCCGAGAATTCCTCGTCCTCAGTTGTTTGAATTTCATCAGTTGATTCTTCGTCCTCAATTTCTATAATTATTACTTCATTTATATCAACTTCTTTCAATATGCGTTCAGGATATTTCAAATCATTTTCTAACTAATCGTCCATTATTGGTGAACACTGGAGATATTGTTTTGGTATGCAACATCTAACACATTCTCGACTTCCACCCTACCTACAGGCTTAGTTTTGATTATAACCCACCAATTCGGACTTATTCCGCCGCAATGAATAAGGAGCATAATACATTTTCCTAACGTTATGTGCAATTATGAAAGGATCATAGCAATCATACTCCCTCGTATGATCAACCTCAATTATGTTGTATTGGCGGTATACTCTTGTACCTCTTGTTGGATTTGGGTCAAACCACTTGCATCTAAAGAGTATTAATTTCTTATATGGCCAACCCATATATTCTAGTCGTAATATTTCTTTGACCACACCATAATAATCAATATCTCCAACTTGGTTGCCATCACCACCTTGAACCCACACCCCGCTGTTGTTGCTATTTTTATTTTTAGAGCAATCATCTGTATGAAACTTATAACCATTCACTACGTACTTAGACATTGTTGTGACCTGAAGCCCATGTCCCCAAGATATATCTTTCAAAAAATTGATTTACACCCTTATTTGGATTATATATATATATATATATATATATATATATATAGAATAACATTATCAAGATAAACTTACAAACCGTTTGAACCACGCATCAAAACTCGTATATACAACATCATGGCCAAATTGACCCACGAAGTGACTATGACACATCAAATACTTTTATTAGTTGCATCAATATGTAATCACAGTAAATTTTACGTTTTGATAACTAATAAATCAATACTTAAGAAATGGTACAACTTCGGGACAATTTAGCAACATATGAATTGTAGCTAACTTGTACTCCATATCACTCAAACTTCTCTTTCTAACATCCTTAGAACATCGGCCTCATTGATTGAATATGGACATTGGTGGATATAATGGATCATTCACACATTCGACAGTGTGCCTATTGGACCTATTTCTAGAACATGGCACGTTACTCTAAAAATAATAAGAATAATAATGTGCAGTTTTCTTTGCAAGATAGGCTTCGCATATAGATCCTTCAATCTTATTCCTCTACTTAACAAATTGTTTGCATTTGTCAATTGTCCTACATAATGTCATGTTAGCCAAGAACATTCAAATAAAATAAAATATCATCAAACTTATAATATTACCTCTCAAAAGGATACATCCATCTACATTGAATAGGCCCTCCAAGTCGTGCCTCGTGTACAAGGTGGATTGGAAGGTGTTCCATCACATCAAAGAAACTACATGGAAATATTTTTTCCATCTTACTAGAAGTTACACGAATATTCTGATCCGTCCGAAGTAGGTTTTCTTCCCTTAAGGTGGTAGAACACAAGTTTTTGAAAAATAAACTAATCTCTGTGATGGGTTTCCAGATTCTTTCAGGCAAACCACAAAATGCAATAGGCACTAAGGCCTCCATGAAAACATGACAGTCATGACTTTTCAAATGACTCAACTTCCCTACCTCCATATCTAATTTTTTTCCCAAGTTCGACGCATAACCCTCAGGCATCTTAAATTTCGTAATCCAGTCACAAATTTACCGTCTTTCCTCCAAAGTGAATGTGTAACTTGATTTGGGCTTGAACACCTTATCGATATTTGCTGTCTGCAAGTATAATTCAGGTCGCCTGCAATATTTTTATAAGTCCATTCTAGCCTTCGAGTTATCTTTTGTCAACCTTTAACATCCATCACTGTGTTGAACAAATTGTCAAAATAATTCTTCAATATGCATGACATCAAGGTTGTGTCGGAGAAGATTATCCTTCCAATAAGGCAACTCCCAAAATATACTCTTGTTTTGTCCAATTATGAGTAACACCATATCCGAGGAATCTAGAAGGTGGAGCCTCAGTATCTTTACTGAAGTTCTGGACCCTCTCCCAAATTTCCTTACCTGAAAGTATCGGAGGTGGAAAATCATATTCCACTTTGTTCTTTTTCAATGCATTTTTTATCTTTCTAAACTCATAATCATCATGCAAGAACTAATGGTGACAATTAAATCATGATTGCCTTGGGCCATGTTTTAAAGTGAACACTTTACCATTTTCAATGCAGTAAGGAAAAGCTAGCTTCGCAGCAGTCATCCACCCGGACAATATTTCATACGCAGTAAAATTGTTAATAGTCCACATTAAAGTAGCACGCAATTTGAAATTCTGCTTGGTTGATATGTCATATGTTTCAACACCATCATACCACAACTGTTTTAGCTCATCAATCAAAGGTTACAAATATACGTCAATCAATTTTTTCGGATTACGTGGACCGGGGATAATACAATTTAAAAATATATATATGGACTAGTCATGCACAACTCAGGTGGTTGATTATAAAGTGTAAGAAAGACATGCCAGCATGAATATGGTGTCGCAGATATAGAAAAAGGCGTGAAGCCATCCGCACACAAACCTAACCGAATGTTCCTTGGTTCACTAGCATAATCTGGATATGTCCTATCAAAGTGCTTCCAAGCTTCTCCATCTGAAGAATGACACATAACACCAGGTGGTCTTCTATTTTCAAAGTGACATCTCATATGAAGAGCATAACTCGTCGACGCATATAACCTCTTTAGCCTAGGTATAAGAGGAAAATAATGCATCGCATTCACAACGACCATTCCCGCTATAAAGCCTCTTAAAACGAGGCTTTTTGTAGAATTTACAACTTTCTAAATTTGCATGATCTTTATAATATAACATACAACCATCTTCACAACAATCAATTCTTATCGACGAAAGTCCTAACTTAGAATCTGTAACGACCCGACCGGTTGTTTTGAGAATTTGTATTTCATTCAGCTATTTGAAGTCTTGAGCAACATTGAATTATGTATTATGACTTATGTGAATCGTCGATTTTGGTTTTCAGGTTATTCGGAATCGATTTGGAAGAATGAATTTTATTGTGGAAGCTTTAAGTTGGAAGAGTTGACCAAGTTTGAATTTTTATGACTTTGATCATGGAGAGGAGTCTTGATGGTTTCGTTAGGTCTGGATGGTAATTTTGTACTCGGGCGTATGCGCGAATTTTCATTTGGATGTTTCTAGAAGGTTTCGATAGACATTGGCGAAAGTTGAAAATTTGAAGGTTTGGAAAGTTCATAAGTTTAACTGGAAGTTGACTTTGAGGACATCAGATTCGAATTTTGGTTTTGGGAATTAAAATAGCTTCGTTATGTTATTCTGGACTTGTGTGCAAAATTTGGGTTCATTCCAGGTTGATTTGATATGTTTCGGCGCGAGTTTTGGAAATTGAAAGTTCAAAGTTCATAGATTTCGATTTGAGGTGCGATTTGTCATTTTGATGTTGTTATGTGTTATTTGAGGCCTCGATTAGGTCTGTGTTGTATTATAGGACTTGTTGGTATGTTCGGACGGGGTCCTGATGGGATCGGGTGAGTTTCGGGGTGGTTTCGGATCATTTTGGGTGGGCTTGGAGTTGCTGGTTTCTGTTGGTTTCTGATATTTCTGTTGTTCTTCGTGATCGCGAAGAAATTGCAGCGATCGCCTAGGGATTTATGGAACTGGGGGATTTTCTTCAACGCGTTCGCGACGGATTGAACGTGTTCGCATAGAGTTGGGAAAAGTCTTCTTCGCGTTCGCGTATGAGGGATCGTAGATACGTAGGGTTGAGCTGGGACGCTGGAGCTGGAGGCCTTCTTCATCGCGTTCGCGTAGTTGGAGCCGCGTTCGTGAAGTTCTGAGCCAGTTGTGGGCCGCGTTCGCAAGGAGTGTACCGCGAATGCGAAGAGCAATTTTTGTGGCAGTATATTTTGTTTATTGCGAACGCGATGGACTTCCTGCGTTCGCGTAAGAGGAATACCTAGGTAGATTATAAAGTACTCTATTTCGGGGGTTTCGGCTATTTTAACATTTTGGGAGCTTTGGAGCTTGGGTTGAGGTGATTCTTGAAGCAATTTTCACCATGTGGACTGGGGTAAGTGTTCTCTATTCATTTTTAATTTTATATCATGAATCTATCTTCATTTTCAACATTTGATTGAGGGTTCCAAAAGAGAAATTGGGGTTTTAGCCTAAAGTTTCATAATGTGAATTTTCGAGTTTTGAACATCGATTTGGAGTCGGATTTGAGTGAAACTAGTGTGGTTGGACTCGTAATTTAATGGGTTATCGAATTTTTTGAGTTTCATCAGGTTCCAAGATGCGGGCCCAGATTTTGAATTTTTGGCCGATTTTGGAATTTCGATTAAAGATTCAACCTTTATCGATTGGGTTTGTTTTCTTTGGCTTTATTTGATGTATTTGAGTTGATTTTGGCTAATTTTGAGCCGTTCAGAGGTTGGTACGCGTGTGATGGCATTTTGGAGCATTGCTTGGCTTGCTCGGTATTGGAATTTGCTTGTTCGAGTTAAGTAACACTTCTAAACTTGGTGCTGAGAGTATGAAACCCCGAATTACGTGCTATGTGTTTGGTGTTGAGGTGACGCACATGCTAAGTGACGGGCGTGTGGGCGTGCACCGTGTGAATTGTGACTCCGTTATTCTTGTGGTACTGTGTAGCTACCTTATCTTATCTGTAACCATGAAATCTTTACGTACTAGAGCTATTGAGCTGTGATCCATGGTAGAAACCATATCTAGGTTTCATGCTTATTCTGTTGGGGCCAACCGAGGTCATATTGTTGTTGAATTACTTGTTTAAATTGCAATATCATACTCGGTCATGTTCATTCATTTCATATCATATCTCAGTCTCTGTTGCTATCTATTGACACATCATATCATTATTTTGGGCTAGTTTCATGGCATTGTGAGCTCAAGAGACTGGAGAGATTGATGATTGAGTGAGGCCGAAGGCTTGAATGTGAGTGATATTATGGGATCGGGCTGCATGCGGCAGCAGGTTATATTTATATGTGTCATGATTGGCTTGATATAGTGCTTGGGCTGAAGGAGCCCCTCCAGAGTCTGCACACACACCCAGTGAGCGCGGTTGATTTATATTGAGGGATGGATCTTCCTTGGACATGAATCTTGTCCGAAGTATTTATATTTGGGGATGGATCTTCCACGAGCTGGATTGGCCTTATACAGTACTGAGCGACTGACTGGCGGTTGCTATGTATATATTCGGGATGGACCTTCCCAGGGCTGGATTGGCCATCTACAGTACTGAGTGACTGAGCATGTCGAGTGATTGAGTATGATGAGTGAAAAGAGTGAAACAGAGAGATTGAGTACTCTGAGAGTGTGAGTACATGAGTTAATCTCTGAGATGCATTGCATTGACATGCACATATGACATACATGCATAGAGATGCATTTTTTCTCATGTTATACGGTATCACGTCATTCATGACTTCTCACACATATTTACATATGGGCATAGTGATATATGTTACACTAGCTATCTGGAAAGAAAAATGGAACATCTTATTTATTGTTGAAAGGATTTTGGAAAAAAAATTACTGTTTTCAAACTTACCCATATCGACGATTTCAGTAAAAGATTTTGGTTTTACTGTTATACTTGAAAAAAATGATTTATTTTCCAAAATTGTATACGAGCTGAGCATTTTATTATTGAGTTATTACTCGTGCTGCTTTAAATTGTATTGTTATGAGATGTTATTAGTTACTGGAGTTGCTCTCTGACCGTTGTTCCAGCTCGTCACTACTTTCAACCTAAAGTTAGGTTTGTTACTTATATAGTACATGGGGTCGGTTGTACTCATACTACACTTCTGCACCTTGCGTGCAAGTGTTGGCTGCTGATATTGCTGAGGTCGGCGGGAGCTGAATTTGAAGATGTACCAATGTTCCGGTTGTAGCTGCCTCTTGTTCATGGTAGCCTTAGATTCATAATAATCTGTTTATGCACATTTCGAATAGATGATGTATTTATTTCATACCAGCTCTATAAACTCTAATCTTAGAAGCTCGTGATTTGTACTACCAGTCCTTGGGGAGTGTATTAGAGTTAGTTAAATATTAATTGAATCGAATTGTTGTTATTTGGCTTACCTAGCGGGTGAGGTTAGGTACCATCACGGCTAGTTGAATTTTGGGTCGTGACAGAAACCAATCTCTTTGCCTTATAGAAATCACTAGGTAAGTTGATATTTGGGTCGGCTAGTTCACTCATAAGGTCAATGAAAGAGTCCATGGCTGCTTGAGAAATATTCCAATCAGATTTGATATTTAGTAATCTAACTGCAACAGACAGCTCAGAGTGCGGACTTCTTTCATGTAGTGGACGACTAGCTTCCTCTAACTGTTCATAAAAATATTTTTGCATCATCATTAGGAGTTTGTTCAGTATTTTCATTGGGCTCACTCCGGAGTGCATCCCAAAAGTATCTGCAACCATATCTTGAATTCTAGAATCATGATTTATATTCTCCGCCAACCTACTAATTTCACCAACAACCGTATTATGAAATATTCCACGGGTACCATGGATCTCTCCATAATTAGTCCACACAAAGTAATTCTTTATAAACCCCTTCCTATAAAGCTGAAGTTTAACTTCCTCTGATTTTTTAAACTTTACATAATCGCACTTGACACAAGGGCACCTAATTGCTCCTTCAATTTGGTATGATGAAAGTGACATTGCATGTCTAATAAAAACATCAACCCCTTCTACAAAATCCTCCCCCAATCCCCGCCGATTAGGATAATTCCTATTGTACATTCAAGTACGATGTTCCATCTATACAAATTAAAAAAGATTGAGATATTTACATAAATATTAGAACTACTTAATTTATTCTAATTATAAATTAATTAAATCATTTTTAGTTAATTAAGATAATTAATTTATACTAATTACACCAAAATTAAGTTCTAGTAAATCTAATTAATTATGATTCATTCAATTTAAACATAAACTATAAGTTTAATTCATATCCTAAAAGTTCAACACATACCCTAAACAATTCAATTAATACCCTAAACAATTCAATTAAGCTCACACAACATGAGCTCTATCCGAAAAGTTCAACACTTATCCCTAGAAACCCAATTCATACCCTAAAAGTTCAATTCACAAGAACAAATCCTAAAAACACAATTCAATTCTAAGTTAAACATCAATTCCTAACTATACTACTCAAGTCAATACAAACTTAAACATTGAATTTACACCTAGGTAATCAATTCAATTTTAGCATGACCTAAACCCTAGATTTCAATAAAATTCAAATTTAAACAATCAATTTTAAACAATAATTAACTAATTCATAATGAAATAACAAAATATTAAAATTATATAAACAATATAAGTTCAAATTGAAACCTGAAATTTTTAGGAGGTAGAGGGGGAGGGGCAGTGGCGGCAGTAGAGGCAGTAGCAACGGCAGCGGCGGCGACTGGAGGGGGGGCAGTGGCGACGTGGGATGGGGAATAGAATTTGGGTGAGGGAAATAGAGAAAGAGTGGGGGAAAGGTGTTGTGTGTGTGAGGGAGAAGACAGTGGGAGTTAGAAAATTTTGAGAAGAGAGTAAGAGAAATGAGGGGGAAAGCCCGTATTTAGGATCTGGAATTAGAATTACCAACTGACATCGGTCGGTGAAGTCGGTCGGTACACTTAAGTGACCGCACGTTGCCTGTGTTTGACCATTAACCGACCGACTTCGGTCGATTATTTTAAAACAAAAACTAAATTATATTTTTGTGTTATTATTTCTTAAAATATTATAAACTATAAAAAAATTATTATAAACTATAAGAATTTATTTTTTTCACATATATATTTACTATAAATAATTATAAACTATAAGAATAATCTTTATAAATAATTATATTAACTAATTACTTTTAATAAACTATAAAGCATATATTTTATTCACACATATATATAATTAATCAATCATAATTAAAAAAAATAAAGGTATATATATGAGACTTTTATTTTATTCAAATTTCATATTTCATCTTATATATTCATTCGTTTAATAACTAATTACAAATCACATAGATTAATCAATATCGGTCAAGACGTTTTACCTTTTGTATTCTTCTATCTAAGTTAATCTTTTAAGTTATAATTAAGTATATTGATAATCAATCACATACATTACTACGTAGGAAAACATATCAATTGATGAATTGGTAAACCAATATTATTTTATTTTAAATATGTTTAGTCGATTGTTATATTAACTTGTTTACTTAATGCTAATAACTTCGTTCGTTTTTTTAATTTGTGATCCATATATACATGTCAAAGAGGTTTAGTATTCTTCTATACTTCATTCATTCATCACTAATAATGCATGACATAGACTAATCTATATAGGTCGAGACGTTTTATTTTTAATATTCATCGATATAGGTCGAGCCGTTTTATTTTTAATATTCATCGATCCATCTAAGTAAGTTATAAGTCGATGAATCAATTTACAAATAGATATATTTGATGATGATCAATTATATATACTAATTAGAGTATTACTTCTTCACAAGTCTATCCCCAAAAGAACCCGACCCTGTGGCCCTAGCGCTTCGCATTCTAGATGCGGCTCTATATCTATATCTATATATATATTTGTACTACTTTGACTATATATAGCTTGTTATAGTATATGTTAGTATATTCATTATTTGTATTACAAAATAAAGTGTTACGGATTATATTTATATTATTTTGATAGTAAATATTAATATGATTCAAAAATTTGACCATGTTTGACCTATGAACCGGCCGAAATTGGTCGGTTATTTTCCAAAAAACATTTACCAACAAAAGTTGGGGTAGGTGAAATCTTCCCCTGTAATAATCGACCGACTATGATCGGTAAATTCAATTATAAATTTTATAAAATATTTTAAATAATAATATAAGTATTAAAATTTAAAAATGTAGGTCCACATTACCTACCAATGTTGGTAAGTAATCAAAAAGTTACTTTGACTAAACAAGTCTGACCACTGCGGTCAAATATTTGACCAATATACCAATAAATTTCGGTCGGTATGTAATTTTAAAAAAATATAAAGTATTTTTTTGGCAGTTTCTGACTGTTTTGGACTTTTTTTGTCGCTTTTGTTGATCGACCAATGTTGATTGGTATCGCTCGATTGGATTTTTCCGGATTTCTAGTAGTGGTGGGTTGAAAACGAATAATGTAAAAACGGATAAATTATCTTACCCAACCCATATTTAATACGGATATAAAATGGGTAATCGGCAGATAATATGAATATACATATTATTCATGACTTTTTAATTATGACACTTTTAGAAAAATTCTTAATCTCTCGAACTCGAGAATCCGTGTATAGTTAAAGGTCATAATGAAGAGATATATATATAACTATTTGCTTTCACTTTTTTTCTTTTTGTTTGGGATTATTCCATCTCTAGTGAAAGAGATAAAAAGTGACAATAAGTCCAAGAACCAAAACACTATAAGTAGCTCACTAAACCTAAAACTTTGTAGCTCTATAATCCTTCATATATTTTTCACTAACTCAAGAAAACTCCCTATCACCTATGGAAGAGAAATCTCTCATTTTCAACAACATTAACAATCAAACAACCTCTTCCACAATCCCCCACTTTTCGCCGTGTTCATCTCTCTCAAAAAGACTAACAACTTTAGCATCATCAAAACAAGAAACCAATTACAAGAAAATTAAATGCAGTGACAAGAACAAGAAAGCCAAGAAAATTGACGACTTAAAACACCGTATATACCATGGTGTTCGAAAGCGGAGCTGGGGAAAATGGGTGTCCGAAATTCGTGAGCCAAGAAAAAAATCAAGAATTTGGTTAGGTACTTTTGCTACTGCTGAAATGGCTGCTAGAGCACATGATGTTGCTGCTATTGCAATTAAAGGTCACTTAGCTTTACTTAATTTCCCTGAATTAGTCCACCAATTTCCTAAACCAGCTTCTAAATGTGCTAAAGATATTCAAGCTGCTGCAACAAAGGCTGCTGCTTTAAACATTTGTTCAACAAATTGTATTACAGAAGAGAGTCAAGCTGAGTTAATGGAACAATTTTCCTCTGAAGAAATAGAGTCAAGAGAATCATCATCTTCAACTTCATCTTTAAGTTGCAAAAATGAGGACCCTTTTCTTGATTTGCCTGATCTTCTTTTGGACCTTAGTCAAAAATTTGATAAATTTTGTTACTATAATTCACCTTGGGATTTAGCTGGAGCTGAAAGCAGTGATTCTAATCACAGTGAATTTTGGCCAGAAGATCTTTATTTGTGGGACTACAACTATGGAACTGTACTCTAAGAAGTCCTACAAAATAAAAGAATTACATAATTTTTCGACGAACAGAATTTGGTGCATGAAGTTTGAAGATCATGGTCGAAGAGAAGTGTCTATGTTTGACATAGTTTTAAACTGACAGTAAATTTTCTGTTCTTAATTACCTCATGACAAAAAGCAAGAACATTAAGTAGAGTAATTGTCACCTCTCGTTGTAAATAATGATGAATAAAAAATTGTTTTCTTGATTTTTTCTCCAAGTACTGCAATTTTTTTTTTTCTTGAAAATAAACATTGTATCGACTCTTTTACAATAATAACGGAAAAAAATATTTTTTTGTATGTTATATATATAAAATATAGAAATTTTATGTATTTTTATGGCTACCAAATATTAATAATTTGGACGCCGGATAAAAGTTATCTTTACTTTTTTTGGTTGTTGTTAGGCTTTTAGCTTGCTTCTTTAGGTAATTAAACTAGGGGAATCCTTATTTCCAGCAATAGAAGAAACTGCAACTGGAAACATGTGGAATTTATCATAACATACACGACGTTTGACAGCCTTTACATAATTGTGTAAGTATACGTACTAATAATATAATTCTTCTGCATCTCAAAGCTTATATTCCCTGAAAAGAGGAAAAAACTTGTGAATAAAGCTTAGCCACTTCAGTTTTACAGAATACGGCGGTGATCTATAAGAGGTTTTCCTTTTCTTCGTCCATTTTTTTCATTTCTTTTTGGTGGTGTTATAACTGATTAATTCGCAAACACACTTTGGACAGATGATATTGCAGTGACATACTTTTGACAGATGACGTTTTATCGAGCGTACAGATAGTTTCTTTTTTTGGGGTGACAGCATATGCTTACTTTTCACTTATACATGCAATTCTGACCTTAATTTAATTATACAGCGAGACATGGTATATTTCTTTTTTCCTTTTATATCAGTAATTGGTAAAGCTGGTAAGACTGTGTACAATAGATGCTTGTGGCAGGAGAGCCTTAGCGTAATTGGTAAAGTAGTTGTCATGTGACCAGGAGGTCATGGGTTCAAGTCGTGGAAACATACAGCCTCTTGCAGAAATGTAGGGTGAGGCTGCGTATAATAAACCATTATGGTCCAGCCCTTCCGCGTACCCTGCGCGTAGTGGAAACTTAGTGAATCAAGTTGCCCTTCCCTTTTATATTAGTAGTGTGTCTAGCTACTCGTGTATATTTCGATTATTTCGTTAGGTACATATTATTTTCCATCAGCATAAATTCCGACAAATATTTTGAGCAAATTCAACTAGTCACTTACAAGCAAGTTTATGTCAATTACATGAATTTTTCATATCCATATCGCTCCATTTATTCTCATCTAATTAGTCCAATAGATTAACTACAAAATTTTGAGAAAATACATCTGTTTTGGATAAATAAAAATTATTTTAGCTGCCATGTAAGCAATGGATGTATGCCACCTCATCATGACCTCATTCACATCTCTTATGTGCATTGATGTGGAGTACGAATTGTTTCTCTCGTCATTGATGTGGATTATGTGCCATTTGAGATATGTTACGTGTAAATTCTTAGTTTCTATCAATTTAAAATGTCTAAGACAAAATTAAATTTCAAACTTACTTTGTACAAAAATCTTTATCAAATATGTCTTTAAAAGGCGAAACTAGAGCAATGTGTGTGTGCGCGCATGCCGTTACTGTTAGCAGGATTTTTTTTATGTACTACTAATTTCTTTGTCGGGCCATATCGAATGGAAGTTGCAGATAGATAATCCATCACTGGCTTTTGCCCGTGCAAATGCACGAAATATGGATTTGATATATATATATATATATATATATATAGCTCTAATTATTTCATGCATAACTTCGTTATTCTAAAGGATGTTCCTTTCATTATAAATTTATAATGTCGAAGCAACATGTTGCCATATGATTTCACGAGGCAAGATATAGTACTCTTCCTTTTAATGTTGAGTTGGATTTTTCTTTTCCAATATCTCTTTTTTTTTTCTTTTTTTTTTTTTTTGCATTTTTACTATGAGATCTACAATCTGAATTGGCACGAATAGAAAAATAGTAAGAATTATAAATCAAGCGCGCAGTAGGTGGACGAAAAGTAGCGAATGGTGGGCCAATGGCTTACAACAGAAGAGAAGAGAAGAGAAGAGAAGAGAAGAGTATTGAGGCTAAAGTGATAAATGGCAATAAGAAGACCGTCTTTGCCTTTCTTTTGAGTTGGAAACGTTTTTCTCTGCTTAATCATTGAGATCCTCTTTTGCTTTTCATGAATTTACCTTTTGTCCTGTTTCCATTTGCCCCAAACCCAACCCCACCTCCCACACACCATCACTAACAATTAAGTAAATTAAATGATAATAATCGTTAATTAATCAAATGAGCGAAAACTATGGCATATCAGAGCAAGATAAAATAAATAGGTAATTTCTTCTAATCTACTTAAATTTGATGGACAAATTTATTGGGTACATGTGTTGTGGAACATAAAAATTAATGTGCGGTACCTGGTAAAGTAGTTGAGATGTGTTCATTGCAGGGGCAGGTGTAAGATTTCTAATGACGGGTTCAATTGCACCTATGATTTTCGACGCGGAGTATAAACTTACTTATAAAAATTTATTAAAATTGTAAAAATAGTAGATATGAATTCACAACTTTAAATATAATGTGTTCAATGCTAAAAATCATAAAATTTAAATTTTAGATCCCTTGTAGTCAATTGTATAACAAAATATTAGTGCTATCCTAAAATATGCTAATTGTTATAAATATATTATATTATGGATATTCATTTAGTACTCCGTTGTAAATAAGCTTCCTGAAGAAGCTTATCCATATGAGGCTCGCCCGTAAATATGTTTATCTATTTAGTATTCTATTGGAAATAAGCCTCCTGAAGAAGCTTATCCTTTCGATACTCCATTATAGATAAATATCACCCCCAGTAGAAGATTATCTATATATGGTACAATGAAGTTATCCTTTCAGTCCCCGTTATGGATAAACATCATCCAGGTAGAAGATTATCTATATCTAGTACAATGAGCTTATCCTTTCGGCACTCCATTATGGATAAACATCACGCCCGGTAGAAGATTATCTATATCTGGTACAGTAGCAACTTACAAGCAGCTTACACAGCGACTTTCTTTCTTCTATAAATAGAGGAGATTTCAGTTCATTATGTACAGAAGTGAAGTTTGAATAATATATCAGTTTCTCTCTATACTTGTCTTTATTTTACAGTCTTTATTTTATAACACGTGATCAGCACGAGACTCTGTCATCTCGAGCAAATACTTTGAAAGTATCAGAGGTACGAACTTTCTTTTTCTAAATAATGTCAAATCTTTCTAAACTTGAATTTGTAGCCCTAGATATATCGGGCAAAAGTTACATGTCTTTGGTGCTTGATACTGAAATTCATCTTGATGTGATGGGTCTGGCAGACACCATCAAGGACAAAAGTCAAGCATCAAACCAAGACCGTGCCAAAGCAATGATATTCATGCACCATCACCTTGATGAAAGCTTGAAAATGGAATATCTCACTATCAAAGATCCAGTCATACTGTGGAATAATTTTAAAGATAGATATGACCACCTGAAGATGGTCGTTCTTCCACGGGTACGTTATGATTGGACTTATTTAAGGCTACAAGATTTTAAATCTGTCAGTGAGTATAATTCTTCTATGTTCAGAATTATTTTCCAATTGAAATTATGTGGTGATAATATTACTGATCATGATATGTTGGAGAAAACTTTCACCACTTTTCATGCCTCGAATATGCTCCTGCAGCAGCAATATCGAGAGATGGGTTTCAAAAAGTGTTCTGAACTTATCTCACATCTTCTTGTAGTCGAGCAACATAATGGGCTATTAATGAAAACCCATAAAAACCGGGCTACTAGTTCTTGTCCATTCCCTGAAGTGAATGAGATGAACTTCCACCAAACTAAGCATGGAAGAGGTCATGGCCCCAGTCGTGGTCGGGAAGAAACTCTAATCATGGTAATAATAATGCACCAAAGAACCCTCCTCACCACCAGTAGTGAAAAAGAAAGGAACAAAAGCATGAAGCGATGCAAGCAGCAAAGGCAGAAAATGCATGCTATAGATGTGGAGGAAAAGGGCACTGGTCACGTACATGTCGTACGCCAAAGCACCTGGTTGAGCTGTATCAAGCCTCCCTGAAGAAGATAGAAAAAAATGTTGAAGCAAATTTTATTTCTGAAGATAATTTAGACTTCATGCATTTGGATGTAGCTGATTACTTTGCGCTCTCGGAATGAGAAACAAGTCATGTGATCGGTGATGAATCTGTAGAAATACAAATATTTTAATTTTTGTTATTTGTAGTAGATAGTATGGTTATGTAATTGTTGTATATAAATAAAAGTTATGCTTTGATAATGATGTTTATTGTCATATTTATTTTATTTATGTCATTTTGAAGAATATGGATAATTCTCAAATTATGTTTAGATCAAAGACCAATCATGAAGATATTTGTGTAATTGATAGTAGAACAACTCATGCCATATTCAAATATCAGAAATACTTTTCTTATTTGCATAAGAAAAAAGCAACTGTTTTAACAATTTCTGGTAATATAAGTTTGATTGAAGGCTCCGGAAGAGCTATTATATTTTTGTCTAAGGGAACAAAACTTATTATAGACAATGCATTAATCTCCTCCAAGTCCCGAAAAAACTTGTTGAGTTTTATAGATATCCGCCGAAATGAATATCATGTTGAGACAATATATGAAATGAATATGGAATATATTTGTATTACAAAGAATATTTATAGCCAGAAGTGCATTGTAGAAAAGTTACCAATTTTATCTTCTAGTTTATACTATTCAAAGATTAGTACAGTTGAAGCACACTCTATCGTAAACCAGAAGTTTACTAATTCAAATTTTTTTGTGCTTTGGCATGGTCGTTTGGGCCATCTTGGATCAATAATGACGAGACGAATTACTGAAAATTCGAGCGGGCACCCATTAAAGAACCTGAAGATTCTTACAAATAATGGATTTCTTGTGATGTTTGTTATCAAGGCAAAATGATCACTAGACCATCACCAATGAAGGTTGGCATTGAATCCCCTGTCTTTTTAGAACGTATACATGGGGATATATGTGGACCTATTCACCCACCAAGTGGGTTGTTTTGATATTTTATAGTCCTAATAGATGCATCTTCAAGATGGTCTCATGTGTGCCTACTATCATCTCGCAACCTGGAGTTTGCAAAGCTATTAGCCCAAATAATTTGATTAAGGGCACAATTCCCATATTATCCTATAAAGGCTATTCGCCTTGATAATGTTGGAGAATTCTCATCTCAAGCTTTTGATTATTATTGCCTATCAGTTGGGATAAAAGTTGAACATCCTGTAGCTTATGTTCATACTCAAAATGGCCTTGCAGAGTCATTTATTAACACCTGCAATTGATAGCAAGACCATTACTTATAATAATAAAATTGCCCACTACTGTTTGGGGCCATGCTATCTTGCATACAGCATCACTTATCCGTCTCAGACAGGCGCATTATAATAAATATTCTCTGTCACAATTAGTTTTTGGTCATGAACCAGATATTGCGCATCTACAAATTTTTGGATGTGTTGTATATGTGTCAGTAGCACCACCACAGCGCAGTAAGATGGGCATAGAAAAGATTAGGAATATATGTTGGGTTTGAATCGCCTCTGTTATTCGCTAACTTGAACCATTGACGAGAAATTTATTTACTGCTCGATTTGCAGATTATCGGTTTGATGAAATAAATTTTCCACAATTAGGGGGAGAGAAAAAGGAAATCAAAAGAGAAATTGTGTGGAAATTTTTATCTTTATCTCATTTTGATCCACGTACCCCAGAAGATCATCCATATAACAAATCAAATGCCAGACGCGTTTACTGATTTGCAAAGTATAACTAAATCACATATCCCTGCAGAGAATGTGCCTATCCGAATTGACATCCCAACAGACCATCTACTAGCATGAGAGATAGTGAACCTAAAGCACATCTGAAGCGTGGTAGGCCTTTGGGTTCTAAGGATCGAAATCCTCGAAAAAGAAAATCGACAAATGATAACGATACTTACCCAAGATCTTATTAGTTATGAGATTCCTGAAGAAATCAATGAACCCGAGACTCAAGTGAGTGAGAAGCTTTTAATAAATTCTACTGATAAAGGGATTAATTTAAATCGATCTGAAATAGTGGTACATAATATTTTTTTCATATAATGTTGCACTTAACATTATACAAAATAGTGAGGATCTTGAACCCCGATCTGTCGAAGAATGTCAACAAAGATATGATTGGCCAAAATGGCAAGAGGTAATTCAATCAGAATTCAATGCACTTGCTAAAATAGAGGTCTTTGAACCAGTAGTCCAAACACATGCTGGTATAAAACCAGTTGATCGTAGATGGGTTTTTGTGCAAAAAAGGAATGATAAAAATGAAATTGAAAGATACAAAGCTCGCCTTGTCGCACAAGGATTCTCAAAACGACCTGGAGTCGATTTTGATGAAACATATTCACCTGTTATGGATGCCATAACATTTCGATATCTCATCAGCTTAGCACTACATGAAAAGCTTGAAATACATCTAATGGATGTAGTTACAGCTTATCTGTACGGTTCACTTGATAATGAAATTTATATGAAAATCCCTGAAGGAATAAAATGCCTGAAGCAAATCCAAAATCTCGGAAAATATATTCAAGATTACAAAGATCTTTGTACGGTTTAAAGCAATCTGGGCGTATGTGGTATAATCGCAGTGAATATTTGCTGAAAGAGGATTACATAAATAATGTTAGTTGTCCATGTATTTTTATAAAAAAGATGGTATCAGAATTTATTATACTTGCTGTTTATGTTGATGTCATAAATCTTGTTGGAACTGCAGAAGAGCTCCAAAAGAAAATTGAATATCTTAAGAAAGAATTTGAGATGAAAGATCTTGGAAAGACAAAACTTTGTCTTGGTCTGCAAATTGAACAGTTAGCAGACGGGATCTTTATCGATCAATCTACCTATACAGAAAGAGTCTTAAAATACTTTTACATGGACAAACGCACCCATTTAGTACACCAATGGTTGTTCGATCACTTGAAGTGAATAAGAATTGTTTCGACCTCCAGAAGAGGATGAGGAAATTCTTGGTCCCGAAATACCTTATCTTAGTGCAATTGGTGCACTTATGTATCTTGCTAATGCTACAAGGCCTGACATAGAATTTTCTGTTAATTTACTAGCAAGATATAGCTCTTCTATTACACGGAGACATTGGAACGGGATTAAGCATATATTGCGATATTTAAAGGGAACACTTGATATGAGTTTATTTTATTCTAACAAAGGTAGTGTAGCTCTTGTTGATTATGTAGATACATGTTATTTATCTGATCCACATAAAGCTCGATCTCAAACCGGGTATATGTTTACATGTGGAGATACTGTCATATTATGGCGCTCCACAAAGCAATCTATTGTTGATACTTCGCCAAATCATGCTAAGATAATAGCTATTCATGAAGCAAGTAGGGAACGCGTATGGTTGAGATAAGTGATTCATTTTATTTAAGGAAAATGTGATTTGGAATGTGATAAAAGATCCACAATTTTATACGAAGACAATGATGTATGCATAGTCCAATTAAAGGGAGAATTTATAAAAGGAGATAGAACGAAGCACATTTCACCAAAATTATTCTACACACATGATCTTCAGAAAAATGGTGACATTGATGTGCAACAAATCCATTCAAGTGACAATCCGGCAGATTTATTCACTAAATGTTTGCCAACTTCAACTTTTTAGAATATGGTATACAAAATTGGGATGTGGAGACTCAAATATTTGAAACAGGGTTTTTATCTGGAGGAGTAAAATACGCGCTATACGCTTTTTCCCTTACTAAGGTTTTTCCCACAGGGTTTTCCTTATAAGGTTTTTAATGAGACAACTAGTTATGCATATTACTAAATCTGTGCTCTTTTTCCTTCACTAGAATTTTTTTCCCATAGGGTTTTTCCTTGTAAGGTTTTAATGAGGCACATTATCTTTTAATGAACATCCAAGGGGGAGTGTTATAGATATATTATATTATGGATGTTCATTTAGTACTCTGTTGTAAATAAGCTTCCTGGAGAAGCTTATCTTTACGAGACTCCGCCGTAAATATGTTTATCTATTTAGTACTCTATTGGAAATAAGCCTCCTGAAGAAGCTAATCCTTTCGGTCCTTAATTGTGGATAAACATCACCTCCGGTAGAAGATTATCTATATCTGGTACAATGAGCTTATCCTTTCAGTACCCGGTTATGGATAAACTTCACCCCCCGTAGAAGATTATTTATATCTGTTACAATGAGCTTATCCTTTCGGTACTCCGTTGTGGATAGACATCACCCCCGATAGAAGATTATCTATATCTGGTATAATGAGCTTATCCTTTCGGTACCCGGTTATGGATAAACTTCACCCCCCGTTGAAGATTATTTATATCTGATACAATGAGCTTATCCTTTCGATACTCCGTTATGGATAAACATCATCCCCGCTAGAAGATTATCTATATCTGGTACAGTAGCAACTTACATAGCAGCTTGCAGAAGCAGCTCACACAACAGCTTCCTTTCTTCTATAAATAGAAGAGATTCAGTTTATTATGTACAGAAGTTTGAAGTTTGAATAATATGTTCTTGTCATTACTTTACGGTCTTTATTTTATAAAAATAATCCTGAAGTCAAAATATTATAGATTTTCCAACTTTCTGATATAAACTAAGTGCATTGTATACTAAGACAGGAACTGCTTAATTAGCATGAAAAATAGCCAACTAGATCGTTCTGAAAGGACTTGTTCCCCTGTAATTTTTAGCCAACCACATATTTACAGCAATCAGATTTGACCAATATGTCTTCGTTACGATCACAAATAGTATTAATCCTAATTGTCAAGTGTTGTAACATCCCAAAAAAAAAAACCCACAAAAATTGTCAAATAACTTTCATGATTAGTTTCTTATTCTTTTTTCCTTTTCCTTTTTGTGGTGTCATGTTAATTAATTGGCAAAGAGCTTGTCCTTATTAATCAATGTGCTTTTCATGGTAATATAAAATATAGCATCTGGAGGTTTAATAAACGATAAGTACAAAAGATCCTCCAAATAGGAAGCTTTATTAATTACTCTAATTAATAACTAAAACAAGTCTTCTTTCCAAATCATTATGACGTTGTAAATGCATTGGATGTTTATTTATACTAGCACATGTCAAATAATATAATTAAAGGGATCGGCCGTATTTTGCCAATGTTTAAGAATATCATTAAATTAAAAAAAAAAAGAAAAAAAGAAAAGAAAAGGCATGTGGTATAGTGATAGGAATAAAGCTAAAATCAACAAAGCCAACCATGTGGGAACGCCAAAGATGTTCAAAAGATATAAAGAATCAAGACCAATTACCAAGCATTTTTATACAATACAAGAAATAAGGAAAAGGTGAGATAGAACACTTTTTTTTTGTTTTCTCATCTGATGCTTCGCACCACGTAAGGTTCATTAAAGGAGAAAATATTTTTTATCAGGATTTTTTATATATTCGAAACACAAACTCGAGACGTCTGATTAAGGACGTAGAAAAATTCTATCTATCTCATCATAACTCTTAGCTTTTCATCAAGACTAAACCTACAAATTAAAAGCATATGATAATCAACTAATGAAAATATCCTAAATAGGAGTTTTACACAATTAGGAAGACTTTTTCTTTTGTCTGCTTATAATTACTATAAAAATAAAATAGAAAATGAAAAGAATACATGCAGATATATCCTTTGGTAGGTTGTTCTTGTTCAGTACTGCATGCAGAGAAGGTATAGAACTAAAAGTTAAAGGCCCTCTTATCAAAACTCCTTTAAATAAGAGAGTAGTTGAAAAAGAAAGAGAGAATGATTAAGGTCAATGGACCAAGACTTGGATGACAAGCTAGAATCTCACATATCTATAAGTAGTATGCTTTATCCCATCTGGAAATATTGGTCAGTTTCCTAGAGGAAATGGTACAAAATAATTAATTACAATTACCTATTAAGGAAAAGATTCTAACTCCTTTACGTCTTAACATAAAGAATTATTGGCCATAAAAATAAAAGAATAATTGTGTCATTTAACTATTATAAACTCTTTAGTCAACAAAACTGGTTGGTTCACAGAAGTATATTAGCCAAGCTAATGCTATATTTACTACATATACTCATACGAGTGTATATCAGAAACCCCAAATAGAAGATAAAACAAAATAGGTATTCAAAGGGAACAAAAAGATGGACAAATTCTGCACAAATATAATAGGATCCTCGTTCCCCCTCCCTGACTAACTGATTTGTCCTATGCCCCTCAATTATCATATGTCCTACATATATTTAATAATCCTGCGGATCCAATGAATTTACCTCCTCTATTTGTCATATATTGATCTCCATTGCCAAATTCATAATATTACTACGTACTCTTTTTTACCCTTCCCATGAGCTCCCACGTGACTCGAGGGGACATAATAGAAGATAGTCTAGGCCGATTTATACATAGATCTCTTTTCAATTTTGTGGATAGAGTAAAAAGATAAGGATCCATCTAAACCTTTTACGTAAATTTACCTAGATAATTATTCAAGATTTATTATAATTCTTGATTGAGCACTCACAACTAAATTTCATTTACTTCTTCTTTCAAAATTTTTACTCGTGACTTTAATAAAATTTTAGATCCGTTACCCTAGTATTCCGTGGACAAGCCGGGCATAGATTCTTTAGCAATCCAAGAGACTGCAAGGTGTGTCATAAACTCATAATTTAATTAGAGTAAACTTTAACTTTCACCACTGACAAATCAATTGTCCTTATAGGCCTTATCCAAGTAAGTGGTGGTACAAAAGTCATCATTAATGCTTTCACCATTTCCAGAAGCTAACTAGCTAGCTATATATATATATTGTAAGGTTACAGCTGTGTACTTTGGTTTGAACTCAGAGCTTTCCCTACTTTATGGAACATGGTACTGCTCAACTATGCTGACACCACGATTGGACACTTTTGGCTTCATTCTGTTGAAAAATTGGTAAATTATCATAAAAATCCAACCAAAGGTACAACTATGGACCCCTCCCCACAAACTTTTTTAAAATGTTTTTGAAATTGTATTGAAAAATAATTTTTTAAAAATAAAGTTGTGTTTAAAAATATATTTTATTTGAAGAAAAGTTGAAGTTTTTATGAGTGGAACAAAAAAATTCACCTAAAAACTGACCTAAATTAGAATTTGAAAACTTGAAAATTCTTGAAATTTTTTCTCCCAAAACATGATCATATTTCATAAACAAACAATGTTTTTAATATTTTTTTTAAAAAAAAATTAAGCTAAAACTATGGCCAAACCGCAGGTAAGTTTATATAACAACTTCTAGTTATAATATACAATTATAAATGTGTTCATAGTTCAATATTTATTAATATTTAATAAATTTTTTAAAATATATAAAAGATCATTACAAAAGTTACTGGTTCCCTTAAGCTCATAAGCTGTGCTCTAGATCTGCCATTGAATGTTACTAAACCTGCGTCATTAAATTTTATTTTTCAATAGTAGAAATACCTTTCCAAATTTTAAAATTTGCTCCTTCTGTTTCAAATTGAAACTCATACCGCCGGTAGTATAGGAATTTTCACTATCATTACATTTTAACATGTTATAAAAAGTTAATTGTCTTATTTTTCAGATACCTTTTAAATGATCTAATCGTATAAAAAATACAATATTGTTAGTAATATACGTTAAAGTATTTCAAATTAAGTGCCCTGTTATCTCTTCTAGAGAAGTTGATAACTATTGTAAGATCTTTCAAAAACTCATACTCGTTGTGCTTTCTTCATTACAATTTGATCAGCTTAACCGAACAACATGTTTCTTCTACCTTTGAAATATTTTGGATTTAACCTACAAAATGGTATTATAGCAATTTTCCTCATATCAAAGTAACAAAAGAATACATTGAAAAATTTTGAGGAAGATCACTCAATTTAAGGTTCAAGAAGTGAAATTTAACAACTTGGGACATGAAAAATATGTGTCACCAAGTTAAGAAAACTAGCCGTGGTAATAACTGCATATTGGACCACACCTTAGGACAAGGGAAGAAATATTATTCTTGGCTTGCTTTTGAGTAGCGTGCTCTTTACCTTTACTTGCTTCACTCTTTCTCTTTTCCTATTGCAATCTCAATCACCATATATAACAAGGATACACACATAAATAAGTCCGATAAATTATGGGGAATACAAGGTGATATTTTAGCTTAGATACAGGCACATTCACTGCTTTAGACTTAAATTATATATACATGTGTGCGTATGTGTTTATTTATACTATAAGTTTGCACCTATTGTCATATACAATTGGCTTAAAATCTTAATTACATTATATCCGGTTAGAGATTCTAATATTCAGTTAGAAAATTGTTAGTAAAATTTCACGCTTATAATTACTATAAGAGGAAATGGAATAGCTATCAGATGAAAGTAGCATTGCAAGGGAAAGGAGCTTGCCACCCTTGCTCCGGACTATCCTTTGGAACTTAACGAAGATGCAACATTGCTTTTGTTGTCTTTTGTTTTGCATAGGAAGCAAAGGTAGTTTGATATTATGTAACTTAGTAGTGAATGCAGAATTTACATCAAGAGAACTCAAAAAATAAAAAGCAAATACGTAAAGAATCTAAAAAAATTTAATAAATATATATATATATATATATATATATATATATATATATGTGTGTGTGACTTTATAAACAATATAACTTTCCGGAGAAGGAATTTCATGAATCTCTTTCCTTTCTAGCTCCGCCCTAAAATAACATACAATGCAATAATCTCACACGATATAGACCAACAAATCTGAAGTCTAAAAAGGCACCACATTGGCATGAAAATAGGAACAAGGATATGACAACGAGACTGGATTTTGTGTCCACGTATATTACATAGTGACCAGCTTTTTTTGACAACGGTTTTAGTTCTACAAGATACTCATTATTCCATTTAAGCGCATGCAGTGCTTGTCCTATTCAAGGTGTCTACTCATCACACTCCTAACCATTGTCATGCCGACCAAACTCATAATTCTTCTATTTTATTAATTTACATGACACTATTACTGTTTGTGAATCAAATGTCTCAGGTTACAACTTTTCATATATTTTTAAAATGCTTTTACTTATACAAAAGTTATTAATATAAAGTATGCTTTTTATCGTGATTAATTTATAATTATCTAATTTTTTTGTGTTTAAAAGGTTTAATAGATAATGTGTGAATTGAACTTAAGTAAGAAAGTTTTAATCATCGAACTACCAACCCCTCCATTCTTTTTGAAAGAGAGGAAGTACTTTAGTAATTATATTAAGCCCACAACTAAACACTTCTACTAGATAAATTGCGTGTAAAAGCATAGTGGGACGACAAATTTCAATTATGAAACGGGGTAAAAGCATAAGCCTTTCGTGTACGAGGTCCAATCAGATAAATTGCGTGTGCATATGATTGGTTTTGCACTTTCATCATCAGCATTGTTAAAGTGGTTTTGCACAATGCTTTTGGTCATAACTCAATAGTGTGGTCCTATGGCGAGTCGAATATCTATGTTTTACATTGGACTGGTGAAAGTGGTTCTACACTGGACTGGTCCTATCATAACTCCTTTTTCTTTTCCTTTTTTCTTTTGATAATCGTGATTTCACGGGGTCCTACTACATCCCACCAGGTATTCAGTAACTCCGTCTACCAAAATTTAGATAGTTAGACAAAAATCACTAAAATTAAACATGAAACCTCGTAATTCTCAACTCACTTCATTATCCACAAATCCACACCCGGGAGAAGAAATCACAAAGTTAGAGCTACGACCAGCACACACGAGGGAGAACCTCTGGTTAAAATTCTTTTGTCCAACTCCCACAAAATCAACAGTTCACAGAAGCTGATACAAAGGAAAGTACTGTACCCAATGGTTCTTCGATTTTTAAATGCTCTTTAATAGCGAACCAAAGACAATAGTTAAAATTAGTTAGACAAGCAATAACACAATTGGGAATAATAGGTTACGAAAATTAGCAGTTTGTAGCTAATTCTGATATTGATAAAACTACAAAGATATGTTACAACTGATGTATCAAACAATTTGCAAGGCGTTTTCTTCTATAAAAACACAACCAAGGACAAAAGGTTGCACTTTCAGTAGTAGAGGGTTAATGTATTGAAAGTGAAAGAAAACAGGACACTGGCGCCAGAAGGTTTGCTTCATATTCTCTTAATCTTTGAAAACGTTCCAGTCTCAGAGAAATAGGTGCTTTGAGTTCCGCTTCCAAGCTGATTTGCAAGCGCCTGAGGATTTGATAGCTCAATCCCCTGACATAAAAGTTAGTATTAGGATAACCAACACAAAACACAGAGAAGTATATAGAAATAGAATAAGAGAAAGGGGGAAAAAAGATTGACTGAATTAGACCAACACAATCTTGAGAAATAACCAAATCAGAGACTGATTTCAAAAGGGCACCTCAAAAGTGCACACATTAACAAGCTTATCCCCATCCACCCACATTTCGATATTATTCAAAGATGCATGGGAACCATAAATTACATTATAATTCCTGCTGAGCCTTCCCCAACTGACTGGGAGCATTCTTAGCACATTCCTGGCATCTAAGGGGGGTCAAATAGGCGTGTTGGGTCATATTTTTAGGTTACAATAAATTGGGGTAGTGACTGTGTTTCCATTGATAGCAATTCTTTTCACTCAACAATAATCCCCAATGCCACTTGTGAATGTCATAAGCAAGAGCCCAAAATCTATAAGTTAAGGCCAAACACAATGTTAATTTTGTACTGTGAAGTAAATAGGAGTTGTTTGCTAATCATTCCTCCAGATGAGAGAAGACCATTAGTGGAGGTAGGGTAAGTTATCAGATTACAGATGAGACTTATTGCATGCTAAAAACTCAAACTAATAACTTAGTA
This sequence comes from Nicotiana obtusifolia, assembly GCA_002018475.1. Lineage (NCBI taxonomy): Eukaryota > Viridiplantae > Streptophyta > Magnoliopsida > Solanales > Solanaceae > Nicotiana > Nicotiana obtusifolia. The sequence continues at coordinate 63,756 of MCJB01027377.1, forward strand.
GTTGGGTTGGCACCTTTTGAAAAATGAACTATTTCAACTATTTTCTGATAAGTAAACAGTATTATCGTTGACAAAAAAGCACGCCTCCTGCTCACAAGACGTAAACAGCAGTACTCCAAGAAAGTACAGAACAAAGACCAACAAAGGTCAGTTTCGTGATTTTTCCTTGCTTGTAAAATTGAAGATGGCCCTATCATAATGACTCGGGAATAACAACTTGACCAAAAGAAAGTTTCATTTAACAGAACCTACATCAAGATTGAAGCAGCAGGAATCATAGAAAGGTGCAGTAGTAAGCTGGACGGGACAGTGTTACAATAATTCATAGTACAATTGTACAAAGTACCTAAAAACTTGACATGAAACATAAAGTCAAAAAATTTCAGCCTTCCGACTCCACATGCAGTAATTTAGACAATCTCGTGTAATATAATTGCTTAACAAGAAGGCAACACCAATAAGTAAATAAACAGTAAAAAGAGCTTACTTGCACTGGGGTGAAGGCCAAACTTGAAGTCAAGCCTGATGTGGCACCACTGCTTCCATAACTCTTCTCCTTGAATCTGGTAAATTGTCAAGTAATGAGAAATAGAGAGACGTAAGACAGAGACAAAGCAAGTTAATAAAACACGATTGCTGCAAGCCCCATATACTGCAAAGTCCACTGGTCATTAATGTTCAACAAGTGAGAACTTTAATGGAAAAAGAGAAAAGAAGAGACTTACTTCTTTGCTACTTTGGCAGCAAGCTTGCTTTGACCAACTGATACACGCAACTTGCCACTTCCAGCTTGACCAAGCATGCCGTAGCCCTCCCCTAGTCCATCCCCTAGTTTCCAGGAAGATCAAATATGAAGTAAAAGAGCAACATCAGTCCTATACATAAAAAAATAGCTTAAAATCCTGAAAAACAAAATCATAAAAAGCACCAACAATAATCTCAGGTTAGATTCGAATCCTCTCATCGCATAAACTTTGCGAATACCCACAAGAAGTTGTAACTAGTACTAACTAACATAATATACTAATTCTTTAGAATGCCCAAAGGAAAAGGATTCCTGAGAATAGGTAACACAAGGACAAGAATTTTTGCTTCAGCAAGTTCTGGAAATCAAACAGCCAGATTAGTGCAGAACAAATATTTCACTTGCAGGAGTTACGCACTCTAATTTGCATCAAAGATCTCATAAAATATGCAGTTGCAAACAACATTGTCGTCAATCACCACCATCCCTGCTTAAGAAATGAAACCATTTATGCAAGTGCAGTTTAAACCAAAATTTTCCATTTCCACTTTTTGCTCTCATTTTGGGACTCATATTTAATTTGGAGGGTGAAGGGTTGTTGCATTGAGTTAATTGTTATTACCTAAGGAGCTTTCTTCAGGTACTCCAAACTGCATCCTGTTTGCTAGCTTCCGCATGTCCGTGATAGCATATCTGATGAAATATCACGAAAACATGTATGTCAAGCAAAAAACATCTGCTTAACCAAATATAACTCTAGAAACTTATTTAAAATAAATAGATAGATATATAAATCTGGAAACTTTAGTGCACATAAGATGAAGTTAAACATCCAGTACCTTTCCTTCATCTTTCTCAGCCGACGACCACCTCTCTTTTTCTTAGGCTCAGAATCAGGAACTGGAAGAGGCTTTGGCTGCTTTGCAGGAGGTGGCTCTTGCCATTTCTCTATCTTTTTCTGGATCTCTTCCCTAAGAGTTCTTCCAGTTTTTCCAGTCGGGTCTCCACTGATTGAGTCCACACGTGCCGCTAATGTAGATTTTGCTGCCAGCAGTCTAACGGCTCGCATCCTTAAGGAAGGAGGTGTACTCTGAAATGTTTCTGTTTGCTCAATATAACCCACATGAAATTGGGAAGTTGCTGTGGAGAACCCTGCTAAAGTCTTCTTTTTGGCACCAAGAAGCTGGACATTACAAGCAGGCATTTTTGCCAATGACGAGAGACCACCAGCAGTACCCATAAGTTTTGCAGCAACTGCACTCCCAACTACAGCAGAAAGATTGGGAGCAATATATCCCATTCGACTCTCAACAAAATCAAGAACCTTTTTCTTTGCTGAATCAAGAGCAAGGGCTCTATCACATGCTTCCACTGTCTTCTGTAAAACATCTTCTGGCAATGGCTTGCCACTGGTAGTTGATGCCGTAACAGAGACAACCATGATGATAGCTGAGGGCAGCAATCCTTCCAAGTCAACCAGAGTCAGATCCATTTCGTTGCCAATCTTCTTAACAACCCGAGCATAATCAATTGGGTGATGAACAAGTGACTCTAACTCGGGGAATTTCAATCGATATTTGTCACGTATGAAATTGTGGATTATAACAATTTCATTCTCAATGTCAACTGATAAGGCATTACAGTCTACTATCAACTGATACTCTGGATCATCTTCGAGTACAATACCTCTATTTGTGACATCAGACTCCTTCTCAAGTGCATCTTCAACTTTCTGCAGCATTAATAGCATATCACCATTTGCAGAATTACTCCCAACACCATAGGGAAAGGGGATAGTTGGAGGTAAGACTAAGAGGAAAAAAAGAAAATAAAAAGCTCTAAGTTTCTAATTAACACATGGGACATTTAACCTCTAATTTCAACTCAGAAGGGGAAAAAAGGGCGATCTCACTTGCCCATCCAGGCATAATATAAGCAGAAATGACACGTGAGGAAAGAGAAAAGGTAACAGGAATAGAAAATATCTGAGATAAAAAGCACACAAGACCCTTGAATTTAACCAAGAAGAAAAAGGCATCAACAGCTAGATAACAAAATATAATGTAAAAAACTTATGGGCAGTCCACATTGTTTTAATTGGGGCAACTTTTTATAAGTATAACCTGGAGATGATGTGAGCACATGAAAGATCATAAGGTATGTACCAACCTGCATTATGTCAATGTAGCGACGTGATTTTTGCAGCTTGGAAACATTATCTAGATCGTCATAATTTAGTGCTTCTATGTCTGCCAAGTCTCCATCTTCCTCCATATGTTCAGCATCAAGATTTTCCTCATCCTAGTTGAATAAAGAGGAGAAAATTCAATCGGAGTTAGAAGAAGATAAAAAAAGGAATTTGATAATTGTATGGACTACATCTTCCACCCACAATTTTCTTCTACTGCTCCCAGAATCCCAACCCCAATCATAGAAAAACAGAAATATATGCAGTGTACCCTATGGAAACACCAGTTAACACAATATAACTTTTGACTTACTTTTCTTTCACCTAGTACTCATAATAAGTTCTCTTTCTCCATTTTTAACTTCTAATATATTTTTGTATATCATTCTAAAATACATATCTAAATGTTCCACAACCCCACATTTTAAGGAACTGTGATCTTTTACCTTTCTCTCTCTCCCCTCCATTTTTTTCCCACCTCTCCCCCTCTCTTCTCACAATTTCTTACCCAATTTGACTTAAATCTCTCTGCAAATTTGAATTAGATCAGGCTTTTACCTTTTCTATCTATCCCTTCTCTCTCATAGACATATAATTACTGACTTTGTATTCAAGCATTCATCTCCTTTTATATTCGATTTCTCGGATTGAATATTTGTTGGAATACTGTAGCTTTTTATTTAAAATTGTGATTTTGAATTGAATACTAAAGTCTTTATTAATACAATAGTTTCGGTCTGAATATTTTATTTTGATTTGAACACTGTAGTTTCAAATTGAATATTGTATTTTTGAATTAAAAATTGTAATTTTGCATTGAATAGAATTGAATATGTAGTTTTGAATTACTGTGTTTTTGAATTGAATACTGTAGTTCTGAATTAAATACTGTAGTTTCATAAAAAGTGGAGTGATGTTAGAGATTGGTTACTGTCTTGTGTTTTGAGGAATGAGAGAAACAAATTACAATATTGGCTAAAGATACTTTTACTTAACAAAGGCTAACGTATAAGGATATTATCCTATATAATAAGCTGCCATTGAAAAAACCAAGAGTCAACTTTGACTAGATTTGTTACACCGTGTAATTAGCTATTGAATCCTATATGTAATGTCCATAATTAGGGTATATCATGTAAAAAGGGTCCGCAGGTGGTATAGTTGTGTTTCTCCCCCTAGACAAAACATGAAGGAAAACAGAAAATGAAGAAACGGAGATGGCTAAAGAGTGCCAAAAGTGAAAAAGATGTACTCACAAGAACATCAGCTTCATTGTCAGACAACTCGTCCAGATCTGCCAGAAAAGAATCAGCAAGAGTTGCCTGCAACCAGGTAAAAATTATTAAATGACGACATTAATTACATAAGAAAATCCACCAGAAAATCAGAAAAGACATGTCAAGGGCACAATCAGTACAATTGTCATACAGAGAACACAGGGAACAGAATGGAAAAGGAAATATTCTCTATCACCATATTTGGGAGTGGGCAACACATTTAATCATGTGCATGTCTCTTGCTAGCAAGTAGTTACAATATAATCAAATAAATAAAAGTATTCCACTCTAACAACTTTAGTTTTATTTTTATTTTTTTGGAATCTAAAAACTAAAATCTTTAATTTTTAGGGAGATGACACACAACTCAGCATGACATTGGAGCAACCAAAAGTCTTGAGTTTTAAGTTATTGTATCGAACATGTCTTAAAAAACTGTTTCCCTTGAAGGCATAATTCTTTTTTCCTGTGAAGATATTTTTATATAAAAGGAGATGGTGTGACTTGACCAAGACCTAATATAAATAAACAATAGTGTCTCCTTGCTAATGGCTTAAACTTTAGATGAGATGTTCCCACAATTCAACACAGCACATTGTATCACATCGGAAAAATGGAGGGAGAAAATGCAAATTCACATGGATTTGGTGTGTCGAAATGAATAATAAAGCGGACATACTTCTTTTCTCTTTTGATAATGGTGGTGTGGGGGCCACTTTGTGCACACCTAGACTATTTCGTTGGTACCTACTACTCACCATGACTTAGGAGGATAGGAAGAAATCACCTACTCCCCGTCCCAATTTATGTAGTGGTGTTTGACCATGCACGGAGTTTAAGAATGAAAGAAAGACTTTTGAAACTTGTGGTCTAAAATAAGCCATAGAAATTTTATTGCTATAAATCATCTCATGAGAAGTCTGAAGTTGAATTTAAATTAAATAGAGAAAGGTGTCATTCTTTTAGGACAGACTAAAAAGGAAAGAATGTCAAATAAATTAGACGAAAGGAGTAGTACTTTTTGTCTCTACTGAATTTGAACCCTAGTTCCCTATAGTTTTAACCCACTTGATTGACCACTAAGACCACCCTTGAGTGCCTATGAAGGGGCATACTCATTCTTATTGTATGTTTACCAAGTAGTGGGTAACAGGATGAGAATTAGCTTTTGGATGGGTAAGTGGCATGATGACATGACCCACGCAGTAGGATCCTGCAAGTGTTACAAACTTGTGACTACCAAGAGCGCAAATGAGTGTGTCACGATTTGAGGATCATAAGTAATGATATGAAATGAAAAGTAATATTTAGGAGGACTATCCAGGACAGAAACGGAAAGAGATTGAGGTCTTTTTGCTACATTATGTGAGTAACATATAGATGACGGAGAGGACAGAATGACATGAAGAGAGAAGGGAGAGAAATTGTTCATGATTATGCCAAATAATAGGAAACACTTGATATCGATATTACGGATGCTAACTAAACTCAAGTGCATTAGCTAAAAATCATAAAGGACTCATATATTGCGGACGACATAGAGGACTCATTCTCCAAGTCCAGGCTCTAAGAAGACTGCAGAAGAAAGTTTCTTTACTTTGCTTTGCATGTTACCAAACTACTCCAGTATCTTAAAAGAGCATCTGTTTGCTCTCCAAGTAGAAGCATTAATGTATTTGGGTGTCCGAGATGCAATTCATTCCAAAACAAAGGGGATATACAAAGAAGGAGACATCTTCTCAAACAAATCCTAAACTAAGTACTAGCACGCTGCAAAATACCAGATTGGTAAGCCAAAGGTATAAGGAGCCAAATTTATTTTGAATAACAACACAAAATCATGAGCATCTAATAATTAGAATAAGCAACTGAAAAATTTTCAGAACTAAACAATATTAGTACCTATCCAAAAAGAAACGTATAGGTAAATGGGAGAAACACGTATACAATGAGCATACATCTATGCTCAGGCTGAACTTCATGAAATTCCAAACATGTCTCCTTTAACCAAACAAAAAAAGAAACGCAAAAAATCAAAAAACAAAACAAAAACCAATACGACAAAAAGCAAAATGAACTCAAACATGTTTTTTTTTCTTCACAATTAAACAAGGGAAATTTTTCTGACCATCAAAAACCAGTCTCTGCATAGCACTATCAAGAACTATAAATTATTTCAAAAAATTAATATGATCATGGGCATAACCAATTTATACCTGCACACTATCACCCAATAATTCATACTATTGCTCCGTTAAGAAACCCTAATAAAAACTATAATCAATAGAAATCTCTAAAACATGAATTTAGGAAATAGGCTAATTACCATTGTCCTTCGTGCAAAAGCTTCTATAACACTTGATGATTTCGCTGCAAAAAACTAAAAATTCAGCAACGATAATCTTCTGGAAAGAACAGGGAACTAGAGAGTTGCAGAAGAGGAAATTGAACAAAAATAAGTACTTCTATTGACAGGAGAGAAATAAGTAATCCGGATTCTGGAAGAAGTCCAGAACCGACTGCAAATTCATGGGCCGGTAAAACTTAAGTAGGTCCACTACCTGAAGCCCTGATTTGTTGGGCGAAGTGAACCAATAGCCACTTTTAAATCAATATTCATATTTTATAATTTATAATATATTTAAAAATCAGTTAATTCATTCAAATTTCAAGACTAAATATTCTGAATTTTTGAGCTACTAACTTGGAATGCAAGACTTAACGTCCTAAATTTTGAGCTGCTAATTTAACATTCAAGACTAAGGGTGTTTGGCATGAAAGAAAATGTTTTTCTATTAAAATGTTTTCATGGAAAATGAGTGGTTTTATCACTTATTTTTCCTTGTTTGGCTGGTGACTGAAATTTTTTTCGAAAAATATTTTCTAATATTTGGTTAGAGAGTGAAAAATATTTTTTATATTACTCTCCTCACCTCGAACCCTTCCCCCAAGTCCCCATGTTTCATGTGTCCCCC
>MCJB01027377.1:71020-95180 GCA_002018475.1 Nicotiana obtusifolia
ATTTTTCGTTTCTTTATCCATATTTTGCCAGGTTAAAGAGTCCCCACTCTCCATGTTCTTGAGAAAGTTTTTCAGCTTGCTGACTAGGGTTGGCAGCTAAATTCAGTCTTCGAGACCCCATAACATAAGAAATTCGTGGAGTGCATAAGCCCTTTAGAGATAGGGGCGACTTTCTTGTGGTAGTAATTGCAAATGAGCAAGACGGGGGCGGCAACTAAAGAGGTATCGAGACTGACCGTAATTTCAAGAATAGGTTGACTTTCTTTCATTTTTGTTATGGAAAGTGAAAGTCGTTTCATTTAGTACGAGATCTCTTCACACCTCCGGTGCTTACACCTCTCGCCTATTGAAGTTCTATTCAAAAACCTCGTTTGAGAACTTGTATAGAGAAGTATTTCCCGCGGCGCATCAGTTCTTCCATACCAACTTAGCTGCCCGGCGCTGCTATTGGCATAACAACCGATACACCATAGATTAGCCCAACCCAATCCTCTCGTACTAAGTTTGGCCTCCTTGCAGTTCTCCCTTTAACACCAACGGTAGGTAGGAACCGAACTGTCTCACAACGTTCTAAACCCAACTCACGTACCACTTGAATCGGCGAACAACAGAACCCTTGGGACCTTCTTCAACCCCTGGATTTGATGAGTCAACATCGAGGTGCCAAATGACTGCGTCACTAAGAGCTCTTGGGAGTCATCAACCTGTTATCACCGAGGTACCTTTGATTCGTTGAGCGAGAGCCCTTCCACACGGGACTCCCGGATCACTATGGCCGACTTTTATCTCTATTCGACCAGTCGGTCTCACAGTCAGGAAGGCTTATACCATCACGCTCACGAGCAGAATCTTAGCTTGAGCCTACCTTATCAAACCTCCATTACTCTTTAGGAGGCATCCGCCCCAGATAAACTACCTATCTCACAGTGTCCCGCCTCCCCCCAAATGATCGGTGCGGTGGCTAGGCATCCTTAGAAAAAAGAGTGGTCTTTCAGGATTTGTCGTTGTGTGTCACCACCTCCCACCTATCCTACACATTCTATTAAGGTTGTCATTGCGAAGCTATACTTAAGGTGCACGGGGTCTTACCGTCTAGCCGTTGGTACTCCACATCTTCACAGAGAATTCAATTTCACCGGGTCCATATTAGAGACAGCAGGGCAGTCGTTACACCGTTCGTGCAGGCCACTACTTATGCGACAAGGAATTTCGCTACCTTAGGACAGTTAAAGTTACTGCCGCCATTTACCGGGGCTTCCGTTCAAAGCTTATGACACTTCTCCTTCCAACCTTCCAGCACCGGGCAGGTGTCAGACTCTATACATCGTGCTACCATATAGCAGAGTCCTGTGTTTTTAATAAACAGTCGCTACCCTCTGGTATGTGCCGCTTTCCTAATCAAAAGATAGGAGAGTACCCCTTCTCCCAAACTTACGGGGTAATTTTGCCTAGTTCCTTCGACATGGTTCTCTCAAGCGCCCTAGTATACTCTACTTGTTCACCTGTGTCGGTTTGGGGTATGGTCAATTCACCAGGAGGATCGCCCTCCCAATTCGAAGTTCTTTCCTTGAAGTTTCAACCTTGTTGACTATGACAACAATCGCGACTATAAACAGACTCATGACTATGGCAGGGCGGTACGCTCTTATTCTCTCGCGACCCCTACTCTAATCAAAAGACTAAAGGCCCCTAGTGAAGATAGGTCGCCAAACTACAACCGAGAGTTTCGCCTTTTGAATCACCAAATCGCGTTGGACGACCGAGTCAGAAAGGCTTTGATGACTCAAGGTTCATATTAGGGAAATGAGAGTGAGGGGAAGAGGGTGCAGCCCTCAGCCCGATCATCCAATTCGCTCCAACAGACAGGCATGGTTCTGTAGTCAAAGCAACTTTGTCACTTTCGTGTACCCATCAGACGTTAGCCTTTCGGGGGTTCCTTAGGGACCGATTCACTCTGCGTAGATTGACTGAACGCAGAAAACCTTCCATTGGCAGGCGATTGTATTTTTCACAGGGTTTTTTATTACTCATGCCAACATTCTCACTTCTGATATCTCTAGGTCTTGTCACCAAAAACTTTCCCCAATTGACAAAACGTTCTGCTACTGACACTTGAAAAAACAGCTTTCAAGGTCCCGTCGCTTTGGTGAATCACTTAAGCCCTGATACATTTTTGGTGCCATAGAGCTAGACCAGTGAGCTATTATGCTTTTTTCAAAGGATGGCTGCTTCATGCCCACCTCCTGGTTGTCATCGCTCGATCACTTTCTTTTCCACTAAGTGATTGCTTAGGGGCCTTAGCATACGATCTGGGTTATTTGCCTCTCGACTTTGGATCTTAGCACCCAAAAAGTCTATTTGTAAAAATGATCTAGGCCTGTATTCGGAGTTTCCCTTGGCTTGGTAAGGCGAAATGAGGCCACCCTAGCCCATCGAGTGCTCTACTTCGGGCCATCGACGTCATACACTCTACTGAAATAGATTGGGCGGAAAACCAGCTATATCCGATCTTGGTTGGCCTTTCACCCCTAGCCACAAGCCATCCCCGTATTTTGCCACATATGTAGGTTCGGTTCTCCAAGACCTGTTAGATCTCTCTTCCACCTGCTCATGGCTAGATCGATTGGTTTCGCGTAAAATAGGAAGAACTAGAAGATTCCACCTCTGGAAAGCACCTACACCTAATGGCTTAAGTCGATGTTCCCATTTCATTATTTTTCCCATTTCCAAAAGGTACGCCATTAGAGTGAGTGCGCTTTACATATAGTAAAGGCTCTAAGCTCCGCTCCTTCGTCTGATTGTTCGCATCGGATCTCAGGTTCTCTATTGCACTTCCTCACGGTACTTGTATGCTATCAGTCATTGAGGAATACTTAAGCTTAGAGGGTGGTCCCCCTTATTCGCGCAAAAGCGATAAGAATTTAAACACACTGCATTTTACTGGGAAGGATTGAACCCTGGGAATGATCTACAGGGCTATCACCTTCTTTGGCCAGATCTTCCATTCTTTTCACAATTACAGTTCACTACGCCTGCTCCTTTAAAGGACGACGGCTTGAAAGCTTACCTTATTATTAGAGAAAGGTTTGGAACCCTAACCAATGTTTTGGATTTTGGATTTTTCGCCCCAACCTAGGTTAGGGGGTCGTTAAATCGTAGCTTGCTGCTGAAAAACGTTGCTAGGATAGCGCGGCTCGCCTCGCTCTTCAAGCTCCGCCCTCTTACTTAACCTCCACATCCATAAAAAAGTCCTTTCTTCTTTTCTAAATAAGGTAAGCTTTGAAGTCGTAGCTTGCTGGTTTTTCCATCATCCAATCCACAACAAATCAAATGAAACCTGGCAAAAAAGAAGTGAACATTTTGCTAACGAACGAAGCTTCGTGTTTGTTTTTCTTCAAACCCCCAATCCGCTCTCACTCGCCGCTACTAATAGGGCCTGGGTTGATTTCCCTTCCTTTAGCTACTAAGATGTTTCAGTTCGCTAAGTTTGAAAAGTCCAAAGAGTGCAGACTAGCCACGGAGCTTGGATACGGTTTCCCAATCGGAGATCCTTGGATCACAGACTGTATCTCCCCATGGCTTTTCGCCTCTGAAAGCGTCCTTCCTTCTCAACGCCCGGGCACCCATCCAATGCATTCTTTTCAATCTTGTACCTATGTAGGCTTTCAAAGCATAGGCCTCACAAGCGTTACACTGAACACCAACCCGATCTCGACAAAAAAAATGAAAAGTAAGTACATCCTTAACAACCTCTATTCCTGAGTGAACAGCCGCTTTTTTGGAACTAATTCATAGGCACTTTCCATTAGTTATACTTCACACTATATAAGCAAATAGTTGAAGCGTGAGATAGAAAGGGGAAAAAACAAGGTGGGGTTAGCCTTTTCTTTATAATCATAAACTCCGCTGATCTACTCCCATGGCAAAGTTTTCATTCGCTTTGAGATACTTTCAGCCCCTCTCTATTAAAAAGCCCTTTCCTTTTTTCATATATTTATTATAAAAAACAGGAAAGGTCTACTTCAGCCCCGACCGATCGCTACTATTCCCATGACCATCTACTGGATCTTTCGCTGTATTAGTTTGGCTTCAACTTGCTTTAATGGACATTATCATCCTTAAGGGCATATTTTCCTTTTCCACAATTAAAATAGATCATATGAATGCTCTCATACTCAATTTTCGACACATGCAATTTAGACTTAGATAAAATAAAAGAGGCTTAGTAAGATCAACTTCTGCACACAATAAAACAGAACGATCGCCCTCAGCATCAGAGGTAGTATAATCAATCTTGAGCACCTTTCCAATTTCTTTCCCTTTAGCCGCCGAGCATGTTGTCCGTTTTTTTCTTTTTGGTGTCCCTTAAAGTTTGATTTTTCTCCTTTATTTCAGTCATCAAACACATACTCTGCAAGCCTCTTTCCCTGTCATGTCAGTATGAAAAAAAGTATTATCCAATTAGGGAACCTTCATCCCCCCCCCCCTCCCCCCTGTATCTAATTATTTTAGTATCTAGCCTTCTCCTTTTATTCAGTCGAAAGACAGTTCTTTTGAAAAAAGACTTTTTAGTCCCATACAACAAGAGAGGTAAAGCCTTTCTATTCAAATGAGACACACTCCCATTGTCTCGCAAAGTTCAGCAGTAGGACATAGAGCAGAGATGAGTAGTCTTGGGGGCGGACTTATATTCCCCGGTTATGAGTTGACGACATTTCACTACTCAATCTTGAAAAAGTCTTTTACACCTTTGGGAAAGCGTACCGAAAGACCCAACTTTCGCTTAAAATCCCAGTTTGGATAAGCAGAGTTAGGCTTGATTTCGATTCATACTGAAAAATAGGTGAAGAGTTGATAGCAGATGGGGTCAAGCTAAAGGCAGAGCTTGGATTTTCCAGTTGGAAATTCGATAGAAAAGTTGTACCTTGACAAACCCCACGATGCTTCTAGCAGCCATCATCACAGGGACGAAGAGATTCCCAAGACCATAACTATAGCCTCATTCTGCACCAGCCCACTAGCAAAACAAAAGGCAAGGAGCTTCTTTGACTAGTATAGTATCGGGAACATGCCTAGAAGAGGATTTCAAAATTCCAGAGGTGCGCAAACAAAGCCATGCTTACTTCATCTTCATTTCATGCTTATACACCTGCTGGACTGTCTATCCCTATTTTTTTATTAGATGGATTATATCATCCAAGCTTAAACTAAGAGGCCAATACTTCAAGGAACGAACTTGTAGGCCTTATCTTATACCTTACCTCAACTGAAAAAGCTAACGAGAATGTCGATTCCATGCCTTAAGGCTGACTGATGCTTCCCTCTTTCCTGGTCTCCGTTACCCTTCTCTCGAAAATGCTTTTTTATTGCTCTGAGCTCATCAAGTGGAATAGTTAATTATGTTTAACAATCTTCAGCAGCTTTAAGGTAAAGACGCCATTTGCATGATCCAAGGTCGTCCCTACAAAAGGCTGTTGGAAGTCTCGTTCTCGATCACAGATCAAATTACTTTTGTCTTAAGATCTGCAATCTGGCACTTGAGGCGAATCTTGCCCATAGCTTTCTAAGACTCAGCGTTGTGCCCTGGATCTTATCGCTCTCTAGCTTCCTAGTGAGAATTCCGAGCTTCCTTATCGGGGTATAACATTTATAGCTGACCCCAGATCTACTTGCAGTTGTCGGAGTTTTACTTCACCAATATATCCTGAAAGGTACAGTGGATGATTATGGTGAAGGTCTCCTAGCAACAAAAAAGTCTTCTCGAGAAAATGTGAGGTCTGGCTCCTCCGTCTTCATCTTCTATTGTATGCCTCGATTCTCTTCTTGAGGTACATCATTCACCTTTATCTGGTGTACATGGGGTGCATACTTATCGGCTTCTGATAGAGCCTTGACACTTGTCGAATGTCAGGTGACAATCTCGACAAGGTAATTCTAGCCGGTACATTAGCTAGTTGTGCTAACAAATCATAATCGAAAGGCTCATCTAAGTCGGGAAATGCTTTCTTATTCACCCTAGAGTTTACATTTTACTGTCTCGGGAAATTTTTGATGGTTATCAAGCCCAAAGCGGGTTCTATCTACATCATTTAGACTGACTAGGGTTAGTGTCTCTCTCTTCAGAATCAGACTTTGATGCCAAGATGGATATGATACACATACCATGTTACAGGAATGTACAAGTGATATAGACAAGCAATTTCCGTGTCATAAGGGTTCTTGCAGCACCCCCTGATTGAGGAACCATACAAGACTTTTCGACCAAATGACAAGTCTGTTCCTGCTTCATTTTCGGTTCCCGATTCAATCTTCACCTTTCCTGAATGAAGAAAGAGAGTGAAAGAGAAGATATCAGTGCAATAGGTACAGAGGTACGAGAAATAGTCTTCGTTCGGTTAGGTAGAAGAAAGCCGACAAAACAAATAGGAAGAGCACTATGCAAGCTAATAATTAATCAAATATATAAAAGCTATCACCATCTCAAGCAGTAAAACAAAGTCGTTATAGCTATGTTACTAACATAGATAACTATTAATGGTATTCATTGATAGGAGTGACCACTTTCTAGTCGTAGTTGGTACTGCCCCTGTTCACTTCAGCATGCAAGAAACACCTTCGGGAATAATCAAAGTTTTTCTCCTCTGCAAAGCTATCAATGCTTTATTCAAGATCTTTAGCAGCCGACTGTTCATTCTCCCTCCACAGTGGCTTTCGAAAGTTCGACATGGAAGAATAAAGAAAATAGGAAAAAAGAATACAGGGACATTTAACTATTTAGCTATTTATCCTTCGAGAAAGGTGACTTATTAAGACCAAAATCTGGAAAAGAGATTGGATGAAGAATTGATTTTTCTTTAGCAGAATGGCGCCACCTTTTTATTTAGCAACTGCTGCCCCGCTTAATAGGAATAGGATGTAGTTACCGACCCGGTGAAAGGAAATAGTAGGGTCAGCCATCGACAAAGGAATACCAAACTCTACCCATGTGAGACCTCATAGCCAGGGAGAACCATGGAATCGGAAGGTTATACTAGAACATCGATGGAAAGGTTGAGAGGGCACTTAAAAATAGTTTTAGAAGCCAGATTAGGAAAGTGTTTCCCGCGTTCGAGCAAATGCGACATCCAGGGGGCAAAAAAGGGCTGGGGTCCGATCTGCGCATACATCAACTAAAGAAGGTAAGAATCTACATATATGGGGGAGCACGTCAAAGGCCTATGTTATGGAAGTAGAAGAGGCTTATGAGGGAAAGAAAAAAATAGGGAGTGCTCCTATGAGTGCAACCGACATTATAGAGCTGCTTGCGGGACAAAATTCGTGGCCGGAAGTCTTCAGGCACAAATAGCTGAAGCATATTGTTCTACAAAGGTACCCGATCATGAAGGGCTCCTATGAGGACATACAAGTCCTCAAACTAATAGAAGCAGAAACCCTAATAGAAAGAAAGGGTACAAAAGTATATGGAAGAAAAGGGATGGCGTAGGAGTACCACTTCGAGGAAAAAAAGAAAGGTATATGTCAATTAATTGGATAACGGCTCAATTACTAGGGCAGAAACTCACAAATATGAAGGAGCTTTTCATAATAGGCGAGCCCAGTACCCAAAAAACCTTGCCTTTTCATTTACTCTCAAAAGTAGTAAAGATCTATTATGCGAGCTCCACAAAGAATTACTTCACTGGAGCACACGATTACCACGACATATGGCTCTTCGATTAGTTTCACCATCCACAATAGGAGACGGGGACCGCCTATGCCAATACATTATTAAAAGTACTCGATGAGCAGAAAGTCCGGCTGGATTCAAAGTATGGAAGACGTTTTATGAAGAAAAAGAATGTTCCAATTGTTATGATAGCGAATGAACTACCAGAGTGCGTTGCTGCAAATGGGCCTTTCTGCGAGAGATTCATGGTCTTACACTTCCGCCAAAAAGGTAAATGATCTCCAAGAAGAGAGGGTGGTAGCCACTTTATGGGGCTGCATACAACAAAGAATGGAGAGAATAAACCTAGAGAAAGGAAGTAATCCCCAAGTGAAGATGAAATTCAATGATAATGTCCTTAGGATAAAATATAAAAAGGGAAGTGAGGACAGAACAAATCATCGTGCAGAAACCTGGATCTCAGGAGAACAGATGCTTGTGCAGGAAGGTGTAGGAAGGCTCATCATAAAAAATAAGTAAGAAAAGGCTAAAAAAGGACTAGGGAGCCTCTCGAAGTCTCCGATCTCACAGATGGTTAGACTGCAATTCCTTCGTTTGTGAAGAAGCTTAGCTAGTTCTCCTTCCTCAGATATTCTGTTCGCCTGCCCATGCTTCAAGATTGAAGTTTTCACCAAAAATCTCTATAAAAAAGAATGTTGTAACGAGATTGTATTGGTCCAACATAATCCTCGTAACAAACAGCCAAAGATAGGCGAGGATCAATTAGTTAGCTAACGAAGTTGATGTTGAAGTAGAAAGAAGGATAATAAATAGGGCCGGAGTCGGGGATTTCTAACTCTTAACTTTCTCCTGCGACTTCCTTTTCATTTAGTAGGGCATGACGTCGAGATCTCATGAGAGCTTTGAATCAGTAAGCTCATAATCTAGGGATCAATTAGCGCCAACTTCAAGGGAGAGAATTCACCCCAAAGCGGACTGCTCCTCTTGATTATGTTGTTCTAGACAAAAAGATGAGAGCTTTTCAAGGTATCCAGTTAGACCCATTACTGATCAAGTTTCTCTTGCTATCTAACCTGCCACTTTATTATATGATCTTTTATTGACTTCAATAAATCAATTTTTTGTTTTTCTCGTGCCGACTTCATACATTCTATTACTTAAAGAAATAGTCATTCCAATATTCTCGATAAAGAAGAACTCTTTCGCACGATCTTAAGAGAGCCTAGTTCCACAAGAGCCTTATCTCGAGCCTTTACTTGATGAAAGGCACCTTGTAAGATGCACTATATCGACAATGCGAGGAGAAAGCAGCCTAATGGGAATAGCTCCAAACCAAAGCAACCCTCTGTCTCGCATATGGAAATGGTTGACATGCATACTTATTCATGATATCGAATAGGAATGATCATTATTAGGGGATACAGATGTGCCATGCTAGGATGAGCTAGACTTTTAACAGCATACGCCACCTCCCAAGCGGCTTCCAGTGTGTTTGACTATTGCTACGGTCATCAACCGCAACATTGAATTGAGAATTTCCACCTTGATTTGGACTTGAATGGTTCTTTTTCCCACAATATGGTAGGGAGAAATTCTTTCTCTTTACTAGAGCCAAGACTGTATGATGAGAGAAAGACCTAAGCCGACTCAAGTGGAAATAATCAGACTGCTTCCATACCTTATCTCAAGTTACCCTTAGTGTGGGTATGGGGCACTTCATCAGCAGTGGTTCGTTTAGCAAGTAGTCTTATCGCTTGAAAGCACAGACAGTACACAGAGGAGAGTTTGATTGTGAAAGCAGTGTACTCATGCCCCTGAGATAAGGTATATTTTTAGTGCCTTATCTAACTATAAGAGCAGGAATAGCAAGCACTTTCTTTAAGATGCTAACTTCCACAACATCTAAGAATTATCTCAGGTTTTCCGTTAGTGCACTCCGGAAAGAAGGAGCAAAGGCAAAAAAGCTCAAGTGATTTTCCCTTGACTATTATCAGGCCAGGGAAGATAACTGCATAACCTAGGGAATACAATTCCATGAGAGCGAGAAAGTACGGGGATAGAAAGAATCACACGATTCCCTATCGTGATAGAAGCAACAATAGGATAGGAATGCACAAGTTCGCAACTGGACTCTTCTCTAACCAGAAGAGCTGCGCCTAAGACTCTGAAGCAAAGGGAAGTGGTCCCAAGCGTTGCCTATATGGCTATATAGCGTCAGCGTTGTTTTCAAGTCACGTCCGTGCAGGCGCAACGTAGCGTCATTGTAACGTTAGCTATGCTCGACTAACAGGATGAGTCATGTGATTGACCTGAAATTTTATTGAGATGAACTTCGAGTTGCTGAATCGACACGTTTTTTTTTTCTTGTTTTGGAAGCTTGAAACAACAGACAAGTGGTGACTATAAGACGACCTTGCTACTGAGCTTCTTGTTTTCCATCTTTCTTTATTGTGGGGTCCGTGCAACAAGAACAAGAGTGTTTCCTCTTTCTTTTTCTTTGTCACCATGAGACCGAAAATTAATGCTTTCCCGCGAAGTCCTTGTCACTGTGGAAAACTGGTACTTTCCTATAGTTGATCAAGTCTGCTTGAACTTTCAAAGCTGGTTATTTCTTGGAATCGGGCTAGGAGCAGCTATTGAATCTGGTGATGGCAGTGTGATAATGCCAGTCAAAAGGGAAAGAATGGGTAGGACTTTGGTCAGGCAATTGTTGCAGATTCTCATTCCACAGATCATCCAATCCTTCTTCTTCAGCCTTTGAGAGGGCTTTCGGATAGTTCGGTACCGGCTACCGGTAAAGAAAGCATATGCCTCTAACTTAGTTCATTCCCTATATGTTAATGGTAGGTACGCCGGTACCCCTTTTTTGGTTCAACCAAGGTAGGATCGTGGCCGGGTTCACTCATAAAAGGAAGGTTCTAGTGGCAAAGTAAAGAAAATCCTCCCTTCTTGCTTCCTTAGGGTACACGCGTATTACCTTTCATTTGGAAAAAGGAATTATCTACACTAGCTTCAATTAGCCGTGAAGTATGCTGATACCCGGGTTGTCTATAAATCGTCACAAAAAAGTGTTATAACCTTAAATTCTCTCTGTACTTTATTTCAAATAAGCTCCTTGAAGCTAGCTAGTCCAGCCAGCAAGCCATAAAAGAAAGGGAAAAATTAGTAAAGGTGCCCTGTGGGAAACTAACTCTTCTAAAAATTGAAATGGGGAAGGAGAAAGAAAAGAAGGATTAGCTATTTGATTGATTTACTTTTTATTACCCCATCTGCTCTCTTGTTCATATATTGGTTTTTAGATTTGATTCCCCGTATTCTCTAGTATAGAGAAAGGTAGACTTCTTTTCTCTATACTAGTAAGAGAGATTGAACATGCAAGCGCTAACCTAACGGAAAAACCTCCTCTAAGGAAATGGCCCCGATGCGTGTAATAGAGAATATGCATTCTTGGCTTACTTGAATTTGCGTTGGGGATGGGATTGCCTGCCTGTCTAGTTAGCTTGAATTAAATCATAAGGGAAGCCCAAGGGATAGTAGTAAGGCATTGGGGATCGTTGACCACTAAGGAAAGAGGCTAGTCTTCCTACTCAGCATAGGACTTAGCTGGGAAAAGACTTTCTTCTTCTCCCCCTGTCGATATGGGAGCAACCTTGTCTTTTCCTTTGTATTATTTTTAGTTGATAAAGAATAAGCTCTGGAAGCGGATAGGCTAATGGTAGGGAAGGCTAGCACACATCATTTCTCTAAGAATAAGTGAGTTTCATGACGAGTCCAGCTCGTAGTGACCCTAAGATTGTGTTATGGTGAACTGGGAATGCCTTCCAAGTCTATAGTATTATAAAAATAGTAATGCCACATTCCCTCTTCAGTTATCGTGAAATTTCTCAGGGCTCTTCTCTATGAAAAATGCCTCCTTGTTCTTCATCCATTCCCGTTCGATGGAGAAAGAACTTTTGGGTGTTCGGTCATGCTTGCTTAGGCCGAGTAAGCAACTGAAGAATTTCGTATATAGGTTTTCAGTATTAGAAAGGTCTGGGTGATTACAATATATTTTGGCATGTAGTTAGCTTCGGTTAAGGTAGTGAAGTGAGCCATTAGCTCAGATTTCGCATCTAAATCATTAGCTCAGCTAAGGAATCAAGCACCCAATCCGATAAGAGCATCAAATATGAATCACGTCCGAGACGGGAGAAATAGCATAGTAGTAAAGAAAGCATATAACCCTTTACTTTGCAAATGGCGCCATAGCCAACGCTCTATCTAAAAACCATTCTTTCTTTCACGCCAGTAGGGGGAATCTTTGGCATGAAAGTAAAAGGAAACGACCGATTAAGAAATGCAAAGAGAAGGGGAATGGTTAGTGGTGATGGCATAGGACACAAAAAGTTCCTTCTCTCTCTTTTGAATCCCAAGGATTGCCTCAAGGAAGAGGCCAGTCCCTGAAAAAGCCATCTCGATTGGTATCATTCAAATGCAAATATAGGCTTGATCGAATCATAAAAGTGAAATAATAATAATAATGAAAGGCTTTTGTCCGTTGACTGTCATCTTACCTGTTTCCTACGCTACGCTCTCAACTGGATCAATCGCTTTGTCCTGCTTTATTGAACAGGTGCCTGTGGAACATGTTTTATGGAATTTTACTCTTTATGTAATATTTCTTTTCTTACTGATTGAATTCAGGTAGAGAGAGGAATATTCGATCAAAACCATTAGTCCGATAGGGGGATAGTATACATTTAATCTGGATAAGACACTGAGATGAAAGACGAATCAGGCTAGAAAGGCAGAAAGGGGGCCACTTTTTTGAGTGAGAGTTCTTTTCTGGGGTTGGTCTGACTGTCCTTATTCTAGTTGGTAGGCGTGCAAGTAAGAGGGTAGTTAGCGGAATTATATGAATTGAATGGAACTTCAACTTCGACAATCATATCCGCCTTCCAACAAATAAGGTGGAGTGGGCAAGGCAGAGAAGACAGGAAATCACAAGTTCAAACTTCAGCATTTCCATTACCTGCGGAAGTAAGGAAGCATTTCCAGTGAATAAGAACTAGAATTTCCATTGGGTCGAGAGCTAAGAGAGATTGGAAAGGTTTAAATAAAAGTGTGCCTAGCGTCTTTTGCTCTCTCTTATTAGAAGAAGGAAGGGGCGCGACCCCACTTAGCTCGAAGAAGTAGCTCTTTCAACTAATCCATACTTTTCCTTTCCTTCTCCTCGCTACTGTAAAAAATATCGAATTTCTTTTTGTACACTGGTGCAAATATTTCCCCTAAGCCACTGATGAACCAATGCCTTCGTATGTATATCAACCGAATTTCTTGATTCACGACGTCGAGTATTTGCACTTTAGATCTCATGACTCGACCTGTAGACAGTGATACTGCCACCTTTGGCGACTTGATCTTTTCTTATTCAACTGTGCTAGTGGCGGAGAGGTCCGCGCCTGTGTTCTGGCTCTGTGAGGTTGGTCTTCCATTTCTCAATTATGACATACTCGGTTAGGTTTCCATCTAGGTCTCGGTCGGGGTCGACTTCCAAATTATAGTCTCATTCTTCACTTCCCTTGATTCACAATCCTTGCAGCTTAATTAATGCTCCATGCGTCGAGACTTGAACCGTGGTAATGCTCTTCTACAACTTCTTCTGCATAGGCTCTGTAACTTCTGGAATTAAAAAAGGAAGCTTTTCCAAGCCCAAATAAGATCAAAAGAACTGATTGTTTTCTATAATAACAAAATAGTTATCTACTAGCCATGTTTTCTTTATGTGATAATGTCGTAGCTTAGGACTCCATGAATTCTAGAAGTTGAACATGCTCAAAAGATGCCTAAAGATTTTAGCTTTGATCATTCTACGCCAAGTGAAATGGTTCCTCGCTAAATAAAACCAAATTTCCACTACAACCAAGGAAAGAGATAGATCACATCTTGGCTAAATTCCAATCCTCCTTGTATGAAAGAGAAAAAGAGTGGAGATGTGCAGAAAACAATCACTCCTAACTAACCAGTCAAGTGAAAGCAGCCCGCTTACCCACTCTCCTTTTCCCCCATTGCTAGGAGCCTCGCCCTCTTGACTTGATATGTCAAGAATACTACAACCGATAGTGGATCACCTTTTGCTTAAAAAGGCCCGCCCATCTCATATATATGATAAATGAAGCAGGTTGGTTTTAGCTATTTCTGCTTTTTCTTTTGTTTTTTTCTTCTGGGATCTAATATGAGATGTATAACATGCTCATACTCATCCATTAGGATGTTCCCCCTTTCAAGAGCTCCACTAGGATACTAACTTGGTTACCTAGCATTGAATTAGGTAGGACACTCATCCTACTTCATAGATAGAAAAAGAACTAGTAAGTCCATTATTTGTGGTACCCCTAAGAGACCTTTTTCCTTTCCTTGTATTGTATTAAATGAAAGCTAAAGCACTTTCTTTTAAGAATGTATCTAGTTCCATCTTTCTTTTGTTAGTTAAGACACCTTTTTCTAAAAACGATCGTAGTAATTCTGGTTTGACACTATTTGGAATGGCTCTCTTATATTGAGAAATTCTGTCTAGAAGCATTCGATCACAGAATCCATTGACAGCTGCATAAATGACTAGAATTTGTTTTTCAATTGGCAGTGGTGCATGTTGTGGTTGTTTCAGTACTTCTGTCAGCCTTGCACCTTTGAGCCAAATTGAGCAAGGGTAGCCACTTCACGATATTGTGCCAATTCTAGTTTTGAACTACTGCAGACTTGTTTCATAGTTTTCAACTGAGCAGCAGACCCAACGCGATTGACAGATAAGCCGACGTTAATCGCAGGTC
Source organism: Nicotiana obtusifolia (assembly GCA_002018475.1). Classification (NCBI taxonomy): domain Eukaryota; kingdom Viridiplantae; phylum Streptophyta; class Magnoliopsida; order Solanales; family Solanaceae; genus Nicotiana; species Nicotiana obtusifolia. The sequence goes on from MCJB01027377.1 coordinate 85,496, forward strand.
TAATTCCGTGATAAAAGAGCTCTGTTTTCAAACAGATTTGTCCATCAGTAATGGCGATATAGGCCGATACGTCTCCAGCTTGTGTTTCAATAACGGGTAAGGCGGTAAAGCTATATGTGCTTGTCTGGTCCGATCGCTTAGCTGCTCTTTGTAAGAGATGGGAATGTAAATAGAAAATATCCCCTGGGAAAGCCTCACAACCTAGTGGTCGACGTAACAATAATGACATTTGTCGATATGCCACCGCCTATTTACTAAGATCATTATAGATTATTAATGTGTGCATTCCATTATCGCGAAAATATTCCCCCATGGCACACCCAGAATATGGGGCCAAAAATTATAGAGGAGCAGGATCTGAATTGAATAAGTTGTCAACAAATTAGCTTAGAAAATTTTGGTAAAGGATTGAACGTCTACCTCTCAAATTTAAATTTGAAATAAAAAAGTTTAGACTCCCGTCAAGAATATTGCGTTGAAAGGAATGACATGGATCGCCAACAGGTCTTAGTTTGTCCTCCAGAAAGTGATAAGCTTCTTTCCTAATGTTCGAATAAGGAGATGTCTCTAGAATTTGAGAAAGATTTTGCTTTGCAAGTAGAAAATTTTAGGAGTTTATCATGTAAAAGGCCTTTTTTTTCTAATACTTGAAGGTCAAAGTACTCCATATCATAAAGAGTTCGAAAGTGATTAACATTGATCGCAGAATTGAAATTTTCTTGAACAAGTTGCTCATAGTCCCCAGGATTGTTCTGGGGTGAGAGATTGTAGTAATCTTGATTCTCCAAGAATCTTATTCGCTGATAGATTTCAGCCTCATTCTCTGCCGCTGTGACGTTCCTAAAGGGTTTTAGCGATTCCGAACTTGACTCAGATTCTAGGGGGGAAGACCGCCTGATTCTGCCATGGAATTGCAATTTTCATTTTCTGCAGATGAAACATAACAAATCAAAGAAGTTGTCTGCCCCAGGAAAAAAGAGAGTCCATGATGAATAAGCGAAGAAGGGAAACAAAAAGAAAAAGGAGGAAAAAGTATAAAAAGAAAAGAATCACACTCCTTTTTCTTCTTGTTCTTAGTCTTCTTTATAAACTATAGCAACTAAGATTAAACAAAAGAGTAAAAGAAGGATCCGTTCCGGCGCGATCTTTCTATCAAAGCCTATCAAAAGAAAACGTAGGCAAGAAAGAGCTAGAACAGCCCCGAAAGCCCTAATGATTACCGAAACAAATTGATAATTTCTAATCATATTCTTCTTCTTTCTAATTCATTCACTTCAAGACTGGTTTTGAACGCTGCATAACATCATCTTCAACCAACCTCCACCGTATACCAACCAGGAAGAAAGATTTAGTGTTTTTCACCTTTCCGCCAAACTAGAACGAGAGCCAATCAGGTCGATAAGAATGTCCATATTTCACAGGGCTATAACATTCTCAAGTTAGAGTCTGACTATCTCTATTCTAAGTAGCACCCGAGAAAGCACACGCTAAACAGATCTTTACCAAAGCCATATCTCCATAAGCATCCAAAGATGCCTACTCATTGGTAGTGAGAAAACAAAAACATAGATATGTTTAAGAAGCTGAGAGCCACTCACTTGAGCCAACGGATTCGAATTCTACTATGCCGGTGCGCAAAGCAAGGCGCAATGACTGCGTAACTCTTTGGTCTGCCTATCATTGTCCATGTTGGCTGATATTGACTAACCTGTTGATAGGCTATTAGTAGGTCTTTTGTTATTGCTATAAGGGCTGCTCGCCTTTATACGGCTTGGCTTCGCTAGGTCGACGGTATTCCTGCCATACTAGAATTCCAATTATTTAGAGCTAGAAGCTTCGCCAGAAGCAAGCAAGATGAGGTTGCTCTGCTTCGTAGACAAGGCTCATTTCGTACTTTACTTACGAGCTCGTATAGTACTCACCCTTATCTCTAAAGGTCTTATGCACTCCACTCGATGTCTACTAAACGAGCGTTAGAGCGAGCGAGCAAAGCCCTCAATTTAGTGGCTTCCCTCACCCTCCTCTTTCATTTCGGTTTAAGCTTCCCCCGTTTGTGGGATTAATTGATTGGATACCCGAGACCCATAGTCTTTCAACAACTTCTACGACGATAGGCATAAAGGCATGATTAGTTCCACAAATCTCACTGTACTGACCATAGTAAACTCCTTCTCGTTGTACCGAAATAGAGGTCTGATTTAAACGACCAGGTACAGTATCACATTTGACACCTAAGGAAGGTACAACCCAACTATGAGGTACATCAGTAAATGTTACAATAAAACATATATAAAGTTTGCTAGTACGACCACTCTATTATCGACTTCTAATAAACTCGATTGACCTAATTCTGGATCATCTTCTGGAATCGTATAGCTGTCAAAAGTGAGTGACTGTTCATCGGAACTGTTATAGCCCGAATACTCATAAGGTAGGGTCGACGCCTGCCTCCCCCCAAACTGTACTTGCAAGTTTCCCCGCAAAAAGTTCTCCATGCCTACTCTTAGAAAGAACACTATTTTTCTTTAGTTAGGTAGTTCTCCCCACTGTAAGACCCTTTATGAGTAAGGTTAATCGAAGGCTCAATAAATTTTATTAGAAAGAGGGAATCATTTCCCACCCAGCCCTACCTACCCTATGAATTCGAGGGAGAGGCTGAAACCGAAAAAGACCAGGTTCCACACATATGAGACAGGCAGAAGGTATGGGACGAACAGTTTCTTCAAGAGTGAATTCGACATGGAAAGGGACGCTAGTTGGTTCGACGAAGTGGTGACCCAGAAAAAGAAGATCCAGAGTGATTCCTCACCTATCCTGTTAGGGGCCCAGTGGAACGCTCGAGTATAGATTCTTTATGCTCATGTATTGGAGCCAACCGGCCCCTAAATCTAAAAGGATCCAGCCATAGGCCTGACCGGATATTGTTTATCCACAAACAAAACAAAAACAAAGTTTGCTTTTAGTAGTAGTTCATGAGACCTCGAATTCCTATGTTCCAGCGTGCATTATGCCAACAGGTCCCACCACCAACTCTAGCTAAGAAGTTGAGTCACCCTTTTTTTCTTTCAGAAATAGAATAGAATAAAGAATGAGATCGTCTATATCTTGTATCGATCATAGGATCACTCTATGGATAGGTTAATTCTCTGTGACCTCCCACCATTCACGACATCCCTTGCTCCTTGCAAGAACGGCTCCTCGGTGGAGGAGTAGAAGTGCTGGTCCCCTTCGATCAACTTGCTTGTGCCTATTGTTACCTACTGTAGGACCTCCGGCCCCGCATGAAGAAAGAGGAGCAGGAACAAGAGGTTGTCCTCTCTCGGCGCAATAGTTCCGCAACTACTACCGTGGTTGTTGCCAACGGGGACCCCCCATTCTGAAAGGTTACTAGGCCGGCCGTTAGGTTCAAAGTTGTATACCACTGCTATGGTGCCGATAGATTCACTAATTCAGCACTGTTATCGGACATTGCAGGCTGAGCATCTATTTCTCGTATATCGTTCCACGCCAAGAAGAGGGATGTGTACCTCCAACAACAACAAGAATGGAACCATAGACTCCTATGATGGGAGCCTTAACTCCCCGTTTCTGGCATGCTATTTATTAAAGTTTCTCGACGGCGGGAATGGGAGATTACTGTAAGCTAGATGCTTCGTGAACCATATTCAACTTTAAGGCATTTCGTTGCACTTTAATCACCCTCGTGAAGAGGCGCACTCCGATACCATTGACGTCCAATAGCTTTTATAGTAATGGCTGGATCTACTACTACCTCGTTCATATTAAGTATAACAGAGCAAATGATGGTATAGCAATGAACATAGGGATGATACTAGAAAATATGGTCTGAAGAATCTCGATAGTACTTCCATCAACAATCCTTTGCGGGATTGGATTTTTTTATAGTGGAAATGCCGTAAAACATGACCCAAGATCCATGATATGAAAACCAAAATCAGAATAACGAAGAAAAAGACATCGTGATGTAAGTCTGTTATTCATTGCATTATAGTTGTTGCTACATCTTGAGATCCTAATTGCCATGGTTCCGCTACATCACAATGAGCAATTGTGAGGAATAACCATTTTAGAAAATCCATTTGGTTTGGTTCATTCTTTGACTGCTCTGCTCCCTCCCAAAAAAACAGAGACTTCATTTCTTCCACCTTCCATGTATGAGTAGTGAAGAAGTATATAGCACTTTAGTTGGTTGTTGACCAATGGAAAGCATGGGAGAAAAAAAAGGAAGAATTTACACAATTTCTTTTCTAAGAAAGAGATCATAGTGATTGATGGCTCTTTCATCCGCCGAAATGGAACGCTTTGGCGTGTACCAAAATGGAGAATTTGGGTCAGCTTTATAAGCTTACGACCACTGAACAAACTTGGTTGACGAACATAGTTTATGCACCGCTAATGTAGCGGCTTGTCGAGCATTTGACAAACTCACACCATCCATTTCAAATAGGATTTGTCCCCCAGACACACGATCAATCCAACCCATAGGATTTCCCTTTCCTGTTCCCATTCTTACTTCTATAGGTTTCCTGGTAATAGGGATATCTGCGAGAAATCTTACCCATATCTTACCATTTCTTTGGAATTGTTCACTCATAGCACGACGGAAGAGTCCGATTATAGCACGACGTGCTACTTCAATGGCTCGATATGAAAGACGACCAGCTCTATAACTTTTAGTGCCATATCTTCCAAAACCAAGTTGTGTACGGTCCGATTTGCAATCCCTACTACATCTGTCATTTTCACCCTTTGTGCATTAACTCTCAAATACGGCACGGCATCACCCTTCGTGCATTAACACTCAAATATGGCACGACATCACCCTTCGTTCATTAACACTCTCCCTTACCATGTAACAATGAACATACAATAAAAGGGAGATAGAATAAGCAAGAACAGACCTTGCGTCAACAATGGCTCCACAATACTAACTTCAACTTCGGAAACTTATACTCAATTATCACAGATAGCTCATAAATACGGAAAGAACGATCAATATATTAATTAACTAGTCTAAGCATGGATATCATGATCAAAGAAAGAGACAAAATATAAGAAACAGGTCCCACCCGCATGCTTTGACCCAACAACAACGCATAAGTACTCATCACCTCACATATATGTTGTACCCAACATTTAGGCATGCAGCAAATAGACAAACAAGTCCTAATCCCTCAAGCTTAGGTCAACCACGATACTTACCTCACTCCAAAGATTAGCTCAAAGCTCAACCACAACCTTGTCTTTCAAACAAGCCTCCTAACTAACCAAATCTAGAAAATTATCAACAAAACTATTCAAAATAAGCCTTAGGAACTACCCACGAGTGAAAAAGGTTCAATTTAGGTCATTATTAAAAAAGTCCACAAAAGTCAACTCCCTGGCTCGCTTGGTCCAAACTCGAAATTCGGACCAAAACTCAATTACCCATTCACCCCCGAGCCCGGTTATGAAATTTGTTTCGAAATCTGACCTTAATTTGAGGTCTAAATTTCAATTTTACAAAAATCCCTAATTCTACCCAAACCCCCAATTTCCACCATGAAAATCCTAGGTTTTAGGTTGAAATCTCATGAAACTTGTTGCTCCCTAACGCACAAGCAAGTATACGTGGTCGACAAGTAATATAGGATTTTGAGTCCAGATATCGTACCCATAGGGACTTAAATCAACTACTTACTAACACACTAATATTGCTATTCAATCAAGCAAAATTCAAGTTCAATAATTTGATTACGCTAAACTACAGTTCTAAGTTATACTAAATTATCGAATAACTAATTAATTGTTGTTTAATCAATAGAGACAAACATTCCAGGGTTGTGATTAATTCACCAATATTATTGTGTTCTAATTAACTCTCCCTTCATATAACTCACTCATGGTTGCTAATTAATCGATAAGTATTCTCATAGTCTTCTTCCAAAGTACTACTCGCCTATTTTCAATAGATTAATTCCTATATTCCTATGGAATCAACCTATTAAGAACACAATAGAAACACGATATTTAATTAAGCACGGTGATCAGGTATATTCCTATCCTAACCACGAATCCGCGCCCCTTAAAGGTTAAGAACATGCCCTCTTCAACTCTTCTCTAATCTAAGCATGATTTTCCCAAACATAGCATAGATAGTTGATAGAACCTAACTGCTGGCCAAACAATTAAGCAATTAAACATAGAATTGAAGAAACAACCATATATTAGTGAATTATAATCAAGGTATCGTTAATATCAAAAAACAATATTCATGGCTAATCACAACCCCAGAACAAGGGGTGATTAGCCACTCATAATCTAATCAAACTAAAATATAAGTTCTTGAATAAATTGTAAAATACTAGAAAAGATGAAGAAACTGAGAATGGATGTTTGCGCTTGATTTCGTGTTGTGTTTTTTCGCCCAAAATCACGTCTCCCCCATCCACATAGGTTTAGACTTGTTTATATAGGTGTTGGGGAGGGGTAGGGACGAAAATAGCAGAGTCCTAGGCAAAATAGGCGAGGTCCGCATCATCGGCGCCCTGGGTAGCGCCAGGCGCCCACCAGGGCGCTGTGTCCAGTGAGTTCTCTTAGTCTTCTGCCTTCAGCGCCACAGGTAGCGCCAGGCGCTGTCTGTGGCGCCATATTTCCCCCTTGTCCGTTTTTGCTCCATTTCAGCTTAATTCTTGCTCGTTTCGCCCCCAATTGCTCCCGACTCATTCCTACTAATAAAAACACTTTAAATTAACATGAATCGTAGCAATTAACATCCCAATTTCACAAAACAAAAGCCAAATATGAGGTGATATACATAGAAATATATATACTTTATACTAAACATCAACACCCCACACTTAAACTCTTGCTCGTCCTCGAGCAATGGGATTATTTAACAACCTCTCAACTACGTACAACTTCATATAATAAAGGAGCATTCGACTTTTTTAACCACACATCATACTCTTGAACATGATCAACACCGGTAAATAAGCATGAACACGCAAATAATCCATATTTTTCCCGTTAGGTCTACCCAAGTATAATAATTCAATATAATTCAACAACCTATTTGTCACCACCCAACCTCAAGAGTCGACTTGCAACCATTAAGCAATCTCAATTCGTGCACTTACCCAACAAGAAAATTTACAACATTGCCAATCATTCATGAGATCATGTGCCCTTACCACAATCAGAAGTGAACATAGATTAAGGATATCACACAATTTGAACAAAGTTCACTCACTTTTAAAAAGAATTCATATTCTTCCCGTGGTCGTACCATAAGCTTGCCCGTAGTGTAGATCTCTACTAATTTAAGCTAGTCAAATCTAGGATCAATTAGGACTTTTAAGGTTGTAATGTCGGCTAAGGGACTGGTAGGATATATTTAGGAATAGTGACTAATTCTCCTAAGTACTTAATACACTACAATCCCAACTCGAGCACCTTTACTTTTCAATCAATTCACTTGTCTCATATACGTAGCCCTCCTCTTTCAATTAAGCACTTCTATCATTCCACTAGCACAAATCAAGGCGTTTTCTATGTATTTTTCACTATCATTTTTCTAATAATTTTTTTTCTTTCTTTTCTTTCTTCTTTTTTCTCTTTTCATTTTTTTTTCTCTTTTTTCTTTTCTTTTTCACACTCCATACATTAACTCATCAGCTAATGACTCTTAATTTCAACTTTAGTGCACCAACAGGTCCTTTCATGGTTCTACTCAAAAGCAAAAAAAAATCCCCAATCTCTACCCTTACTTCTTTTAGCGACTAAGTGCCTTCGGAGGTAAAGGTTCAAACAGGATTAATTCAAGAACAAAACAAGGGAATGGCTCGTAATGTGGGTACCAAAGAGAAGGCCTATAGGCTCAAAGGGACTAGCAACGGATAATTTTATTTCGATGTGACAAGTACATCCATAATCAAACAAGAAAATGCCTATATCATCTCCTAGATTAGTCCAACTTACAATTTCGCTTCAATTAACACACGGGGCAAGTTCTAGACTACACAGGATAGCACAGAGAATCACAAAACCTTACTCACACATTGCACATGACTCAATCACGACGGTTCTGTTCAAATCTCAAGTCAAGAAAGCACACATAATTGAGACAATTAAGCAATATTACACTACATGGCATACAAGTCAAACAACTGAGAAGAGGCGTCACAAAATAGGCGATTTACTTTTTACTTAGGCTTAACAATTCACTTCAACGAAGCGGGAAAAAAGAGTGTGTGTCATAGCCTATTATGCCAGCATCAACCATGTCAATAAGTATCTCAAGATAACTCAGTTTCTTTCTAAACTATTCCTACAACGAAATTAAATTGCCCGGTTCGAGCTACATTCTTGGAAAAGAACCGGTGCCTTAAGAAAAACCAAGGAATTTTACCTAACTATCCTAAAAATTAAAAATCTTTTTGTTGTTTTTAATCAAACTTTATCCCTCAAGAAAAAGATCCATCATCGGGAAAAATCCGAGCTTTTTAAAAAATGAGTCAGTTTATACATTAAAATAATAACAATACAACTATTAAAAAGACCAAAATAAAACTAAATCATACATGATATACATTCACAACACTCACAACACAGGCATTTTCCTACCCCACACTTAAATAATGCATAGCCCTCGATGCATGCTAACATGTAAAACAGAGTAGGGTGAGAAGAAAACTCCATGTTTGCGCTTTTTGGTTACCGGCGAGGTAGTAGAGGATTTTCCAATGCTTTTACCTTTGTTAATGTTTTCACGAGCCATAGTATCTTGCAACACAAGTAAAGACAAATGTGAGCAATGTTCAAGACATCTGCCATAGGTTGGCATGCAAGTCGTCACATGACCCCACACTTAAATTCGAACATACAAGTACAAGTGTTGCACCTCAAAAACTATGTGTACTCAAGACTTCCCCATACGACAAAATAACTATGGATCATGGCAACGTGAATAGTCAATAAGGACAACTAAAGGCATAAGCTCGGCACCTTGTATTAATTCTAGATTATACTACACTAAGCTAACTCATACAATTGTACAACATACATATACAAAAGTAATGGCGTGAGAACATGTTCGTCATCAAAGTCCTAACCCCCGACTTGTAAAAGTCTCTCGAGACACCCCACACTTAGTCCAAATGCATACACAAGTGTCTTCGGTTACTCAGACTTCACCGGTGCACAAAAATTTTCATTCAGGCATTTAAACAAACAGAATGTGAGCGTGTAATGTGTTCTTCAATTTCAACAATGGTGGAACATAATGGCCCTCCCGATTTTCAAGGAAGTAGAGGGAATTCTATTTTACTACTCCGACTACACATGAAGCAGACAACTTTTCGCACAAACAATACACCACCATAAAAGTGTCAAGAGAATTACATGAATGATGAGGAACTAGAAGATATGGGGGATTTGTGGTCTTGGGGATGAGAGTGTGTATACTTTATAATAACAACACATAAATAAAATAGAAGACAAGAAGAAGAGTAACAACATACCTAGAGATGGAGAAGATAAAGGATGAAAATCTGAAAAATTTTGTGATGAAGTGGAAGAAGAAGACACGGGCAAAAGATGAAGAAGAAGCGTTTGTTGTGTGGGTATGGGTTTTAGAGCAAATGACTAAAATAAAGAAAAACTCACCTGGACCCCCCCCCCCCCA
>MCJB01027377.1:95217-143070 GCA_002018475.1 Nicotiana obtusifolia
GAACACACTGTCTGCAGCGCCCCAGGCAGCGCCGAGCGCTAGCCTGGGCACTGTTTTTCGGAACTCCTTTTTTTTTTTTGAATCATCGACCCTTATACAATTTACATGTCCTACACCATTACATCTAATATTTATACACCTATACATCAAGTGTACTACTCTATCTAATCTAAAAGAATCAATCAAGAAGTTAAACTAGGGAAGCGATAAAAAAAAATTGGGTTGCCTCCTAACAAGCGCCTGATTTAACGTTGCGGCACGACTCAGATTCTTGCTATCAATCTGGCTTGATTTCTAGCCTTCGCGCCTCCTCAACAGATGGCCTGAGCAGGGTCAGAGTGACAGGCCTTTCAAACTCTTCTACTTTTCTGAACCCCTGGACATAATTGCAGGAAATATCCAGTACTTGCTTAATTTCTTCCATCGTTCCATCTTTACTCTTTTCCACCTCCCCAATCAATACTCGTTCAATAGGAACTTTAGGGCTCATATGTGGCACTAACGATGTAGAATTACTCTCCACCACAGAGATCATTGATAATTCTTCATAGTGGGTTGGCAACCTGAGTGCTTTATAAACCTTGAACACCTCTTCTTGGTCACCTACTCTCATTGTCATTTTTCCTTCGCAAACATTAATAATCGCTCGGCCCGTGGCTAAGAATGGACGCCCTAAAATAAATGGGACGTCCTGATCAAGCTCGTAATCCAGAATGATAAAGTCCGCAGGAAATATGAACGACCCCACTTGGACCAGCACATCTTCAATCACTCCCTCAGACTGAGCAAGGGAACGATCAGCTAACTGTAAGGTGACTATTGTTGGGCGTGGATCACCCAACCCCAACTGTTTGAACACTGATAGCGGCATCAAGTTTATGCTTGCTCCAAGATCACATAGAGCTCGTCCAACAGCATGTTTTCCAATAGAGATTTGGATGGTGAAACTACCTGGATCCTTCAATTTCTGAGGCATCTTACCTTGAATTCTGGAACTGCACTCCTCAGTGAGTGCCACAGTCTCAAACTCGGTCAGCCTCCTTTTATTTGCCACAATATCCTTGATGTACTTTGCATATTTAGGCACTTCTTATAATATACCAACCAACGAAATGTTATTTTGTACCTGCTTTAAGATATCAAGGAACTTTTTATATGCATCATTATCCCTTAGTTTTTGTAATCTTTGTGGGAATGGAGGTGGTGGCCTTGCAACAAATTGTGGGGGTCGCTCAGCCACTGCCTCTCCAGCCGGCTTCTCTGGTTCTTTGGCTTTTTCTGCTGTTGACTCTATGGTGGTTGGCTTCTCATTAAAAGTCACATGTTTTCTTCTTTTTAGATTCAACTTCTTCCAGTTGTCTCTCATTCCTCAACGATACAGCATTAAGGGCCGCCCTAGGATTCGCTTCAGTGTCACTAGGTAGAGCTCCAGCTGGTCTAGTATTTTGAGCCCTGGCAAGCTGTCCTAATTGACGCTCCAGATTCCTCACTGTTGTGGTGAGGGTTTGGTATTCTGTCCTGAACTGTTTATTGTCTTGCACCAGCTGCTTCGACAAATCATTTGTATTATCTTCTACCTGTTGAGGTTGCCTTTGCGGTTGATTAAAATTTCCTTACGGTCTAATATGATTCTGATTCTGTTGATTTCCACCCCATGAGAAGTTGGGATGATTCCTCCAATTCGGATTATAGGTGTTCGCATATTGTGTATTTTGATTTATTGTCCCCCTGCTCTGCTGTCCCACATAATATATAGATTCTGGATTTGTGGGGCACATGTCACTCGTATGGTTGTCACCACACATTTCACAGCACAAAGACATCTGTTGTACTTGGTGCATCGTCATTCTGTTCATTTGGTTAGCCAGTTTTGCCATCTCTGCTCTCATAGCTGCGAAGTCATCAAGTTCAATCAACCCAGCTCCCTTCAGTTTAATTGCTTTGCGTGAATCGCCATCCCCTTGCCAATTATGATCATTAGTCGTGAAGTTGTTCAGCAAGAGTTGGATTTCGCTATAAGGTTTTTCCATGTAACTGCCTCCACAAGCTGAGTCGAGATTCATCTTTGAAGCTTCATCTAACCCGTCAACAAAAGTATGTCCCAAAACCTCATCCGTCTGACAATGATGTGGACAATCTCTAAGCAGCTTCTTGTATTTTTCCCATGCTTGACGAAGAGTTTCTCCATCACGTTGTTCGAACCCCAGAATTTGACTTCTCAGTGACTTTGTCTTTTTGGTGGGAAAGAATTTGATTAGGAATTTCCTGGCTAGATCGTCCCACGTAGATTGAATTTGCTGGCTCTTTTTGCAGCCATTCCTTTGCTTCCCCCAACAGTGAAAAGGGGAACAGTTTCAACCTCACATAACCTTTGGAAACGTTTGGATAATTATAAGTATCCGTGATTTCCAAGAAATTTTGAATATGTTTCTACGGATCTTCATGAGACAGTCCCACATACTGCCCTGTAGATTGAATCAGCTGCACCATATATTGTTTAAGTTCAAAGTACCCCGTGATCTCAGGTTTCACAATAGCCTGAGTCATGTTAGCAAGATTGGGCCTTGCAGCTTCTATCACTGCCCGTTCAGCATTACCCGCCATCTCTATTGGTTGTGGTTGAACTACTATGTCCAACTCTCTTTCAATTCCAGTTCTGGCTTCTACCTCTCTCCTTACTCTGTGTAATGTTCGTTCAATTTCCGGATCGAAAGGAAGAAGATTGTTTGCGCTTCTACTCCTCCGCATTCAAGAGAAGAGCCTGTGTCAACACAAACAACGTAAGCCGATAAGTAAAACTTGGACAAATAACAAATATAAGCTTAAGTCGGTAAAGTAGCAGATTTTTAAGTCCCCGGCAACGGCGCCAAAAATTTGTTGCTCCCTAACGCACACGCAAGTATACGTGGTGGACAAGTAATATACGATTTTGAGTCCAGATATCGTACCCACAGATATCAACTACTTACTAACACACTAATATTGCTATTCAATCAAGCAAAATTCAAGTTCAATAATTTGATTACGCTAAACTATAGTTCTAAGTTATACTAAATTATCGAATAACTAATTAATTGTTGTTTAATCAATAGAGACAAACATTCCAGGATTGTAATTAATTCACCAATCTTATTGTGTTCTAATTAACTCTCCCTTCATATAACTCACTCATGGTTGCTAATTAATCGATAAGTATTCTCATAGCCTTCTTCCAAAGTACTACTCGCCTATTCTCAATAGATTAACGCCTATATTCCCATGGAATCAACCTATTAAGAACGCAATAGAAACACGATATTTAATTAAGCACGGTGATCAGGTATATTCCTATCCTAACCACGAATCCGCCCCCTTAAAGGTTAAGAACATGCCCTCTTCAACTCTTCTCGAATCTAAACATGGTTTTTCCAAACATAGCATAGATAGTTGATAGAACCTAACTGCTGGCCAAACAATTAAGCAACTAAACATAGAATTGAAGAAACAACCATATATTAGTGAATTATAATCAAGGTATCATTAATATCAAACAACAATATTCATGGATAATCACAATCCCAGAACAAGGGGTGATTATCCACTCATGATCTAATCAAACCAAAATATAAGTTCTTGAATAAATTGTAAAATACTAGAAAAGATGAAGAAACTGAGAATCGATGCTTGCGCTTGATTTCATGTTGTGTTTTGCTCCCAAAATCACGTCTCCCCTATCCACATAGGTTTAGACTTGTTTATATAGGTGTTGGGGAGGGGTAGGGATGAAAATAGCAGAGTCCTAGGCAAAATAGGCGAGGTCCGCGTCATCGGCGCCCTGGGTAGCGCCAGGCGCCCACCAGGGTGCTGTGTCCAATGAGTTCTCTTAGTCTTCTTCCTTCAGCGCCACAGGTGGTGCCAGGCGCTGCCTGTGGCGCCCAATTTCCCCCATGTCTGTTTTTGCTCCGTTTCGGCTTAATTCTTGCTCGTTTCGCCCCCAATTGCTCCCGACTCATTCCTACAAATAAAAACACTTTAAATTAATATGAATCATAGCAATTAACATCACAATTTCACAAAACAAAAGCCAAATATGAGGTGATATACATAAAAATATATATACTTTACACTAAACATCAAAACGTAATAGAAGATTGAAAGAAAATAGGTTAAAATCACTTACCCAATAAACTAGGGAAGAATGGCTCTTGGGAAAATCGCCTCTAGGGTTCTCTAGGTTTTAAAATTTGAAAGAATGAGAAGATTCCCGTCTAACTCAGCTTTTGACCAGGCGCAGATGTCGCAATTGCGACCTCGGGTTCGCAATTATTTGACCAGGGGTAGATGGCGCAATTGCAACCTGGGGTTCGCAATTGCGAACCCCGCAAATGCGAGAAATCCTTCGCAATTGCGAAGGTCCCCTATCTTTGCTATCAATGATTTGTTCGCAAATGCGAAGAGTGGTCCTCCGCATTTGCGACCCCTTTGATCGCAAATGCGAACCCTGGCTGACCCACCCTCTTCGCAAATGCGAAAATTTTCTTCGCAAATTGCGACCCAAGTAGGAAATTGGGTTCTTCGCAGAGACCTGCACCAAAACTGAAGCACACCAGCATTATATCTAAAATCAAACTCAGTCTGTGGCCTATCCAAAACTCCCCCGAACCCTCGAGGCTCCAAACAAAATGTGCACAGAAGTCTAATAACAGTACTTGCTCGAACGATCAAATCGCAAAAATAACACTTAAAATACGAATCGAACACCAAATCAAATAGAATTTTCAATGAAACTTTAGAATTTCTATTTTAACACCCCGGACGTCTGAATCACGTCAAACCAATTCCGTTTCTCACCAAATTTGGTAGAAAAAACATAAATATAGTAATGGACCTATACCGAGTTTCGGAACCAAGATACGGACCCAGTATCAACAAAGCCAAATATTGGTCAAACCTTGAAATTCATTAAGCCCTTAAACTTCAAATTTTTCCCAAAAAGTGATCACTCGAGCTAAGGACCCCTGAATTCGATTACGGAAATATGCCCAGCTCCCAAATCATGATACGGACCCACCGAGACCATCAAAACGCGGATCCGGGTTCATTTGCTCAAAATATTGATCGAATTCAACTCAAATAAGTTTTTAAGGTAAAATTTCATATTTTATCCACTTTTAACATAAAAGCCTTCCAGAAAAACACCCGGACTGTGCACACAAATTGAGGAATGCTTAAAGAAGCTATTGGGGGCTTAGAAACACATAATTAGGGTTTAAAACTCTGGATGATCTATTGGGTCATCATATTCTTCACCTCTAAAATAATCGTTCGTCCTCGAACGGACATAGAAAAGTACCTGAACTGGTGAAAAGGTATGGATATCTACTCCGGATATCTAACTAGAACTCCCACGTAGCTGCCTCGATGGGCTGCCCTCTCCACTACACTCGAACTAAGGGATAACTCTTAGACCTCAACTCTCGAACCTGTTGGGCTAGAATAGCCACCGGCTCCTCTTCATAAGTTAATCCTTGTCCAATTGGACTGAGCTAAAATCTAACACATGGGACGGATCACCGTGATACTTCCGGAGCATGGACACATGGAACACCGGATAGACTGCTGATAAACTGGGTGGCAATGCGAGCTTGTAAGCCACCTCACCCACTCTCTAAAGAATCTCATAAGGTTCGATGTACCTAGGGCTTAACTTGCCCTTCTTTCCGAACCTCATCACACCCTTCATGGGTGAAACCCGGAGCAACACCCACTCTCCAACCATGAATGCAACATCACGAACTCCACGGTCAGCATAACGCTTTTGCCTGGACTGAGCTGTGCGAAGTCGATCCTGAATAATTTTGACCTTATCCAAGGTATCCTGTACCAAATCTGTACCCAACAACCGAGCGTCCCCCGGCTCGAAGCATCCAACTGGCGAACGGAATCGCCTCCCGTACAATGCCTCATAGGGGGCCATCTAAATGCTCGGCTAGTAGCTATGTTGCAGGTAAGCTCCACAAGTGGCAAGAACTGATCCCACGAACCCCCGAAATCTATAACACAAGCACGGAGCATATCCTCCAATATCTGAATAGTGCGCTCGGATTGTCCGTCTGTTTGAGGATGAAATGTTGTGCTCAACTCAACCTGCGTGCCCAACTCATGTTGTACTACTCTCCAGAAGTGCAAGGTGAACTGCCTACCTCGATCAAAAAGGATAGACACGGGCATACCGTGAAGACGGACGATCTCGCGGATGTAGATCTCAGCCAGCCGCTTTGAAGAATAGGTAACTACCACAGGGAATGAAATGCGTTGACTTGGTTAGCCTGTCCACAATAACTCATACCGCATCGAACTTCCTCTGAGCCCGTAGGAGTCCAACAACATAATCCATAGTGATATGCTCCCAGTTCCACTCAGGAATCTCTAACTTCTGAAGCAAACCACCAGGTCTCTGATGCTTATACTTTACTTGCTGAAAATTTGACACCAAACTACATATGTAACTATGTCCTTCTTCATCCTTCTCCACTAGTAATGTTGGCGCAAGTCCTGATATATCTTGGTAGCATCCGGATGAATAGAATACCGGGAACTATGGGGCCCCTCAAGAATCAATTCACGAAGTCCATCTACATTGGGCACACAAATACGACCCTGCATCCTCAAAACTCCATCATCTCTAATAGTAACTTGCTTGGCACCACCGTGCCGCACTGTGTCCCTAAGGACAAGCAAATGAGGGTCATCATACTTCCGCTCCCTGATGCGCTCAAACAAAGAAGACTGAGCAACTGTACAAGCTAAAACACGACTGGGCTTTGAAACATCCAACCTCACGAACTAATTGGCCAAAACTTGAACATTTGATACAAGCGGTCTCTCACCGACTGGAATATATGTAAGGCTGCCCATACTCTCTGCCTTTCTACTCTACCTTGAAGTTTTCATGGATGATTTCTCGGTAGTCGGGGATTATTTGATGATTGTTTGGAAAATTTGGATAGAGTACTGGCGAAGAAACGAACTTGGTGTTGAATTGGGAGAAATTCCATTTCATGGTCGAGGAACGCATTGTCCGTGGCCACAAGATTTCAAAGAATGGCATAGAGGTCGACAAGGCAAAGATAGAGGTGATTTCTAAACTTCCACCTCCAACTTCGATGAAAGGTGTGTGAAGTTTCTTAGGTCATGCGGGGTTCTACCGGTGCTTCATAAAGGATTTTTCTAAAGTGGTGAACCCATTGTACAAGCTTTTAGAGAAAGATGCTAAGTTTCACTTCAATGATGATTGCATGAGAACTTTTGAATTGCAAAAGTTCAAGTTGATAACAACTCCCATTATCACCACTCCTAATTGGAGTATTCCTTTTGAGCTCATGTGCGATGCTAGTGATGTAGCAATTGGAGCAGTTTTGGGGCAACGTATCAACAAGATTTCTCATCTGGTCTACTATGCTAGTAAGACCATGAACGATGCCCAAGTCAATTACACCATTACAGAGAAAGAGCTCATTGCCATTGTGTTTGCAATTGAGAAGTTCCGCCCATACTTGATGGGTGCAAAGGTTATTGTTCATATGGATCATGCGGCACTTCGCTATCTTATGAGCAAGAAAGATTCAAAAGCTCGATTGATGAGATGGGTGCTATTGTTGCAAAAGTTTGATATTGACATCCAAGATCGAAAAGAGAGTGAAAATCAAGTGGCGGTCATTTGGAGGAGGAGGAGGGGAGGCCGCGTGATGGCCTTGAAATCAATGACTCCTTCCTCGACGAGCAACTTTTGGCTATTTCAATGAAGGAGGTTCCATGGTTCGTCGAACTAGCAAACGTTTTTGTGTGGAATCATCTCTGATGAGTTCTTTTCAAATCAAAGGAAGAAGCTCAAACGAGATTGTCAAGATTATTATTGGGACGAGCCTTACCTCTTTCAAATTTACAAGGATGGGGTAATTAGAAGATGCGTACCGGACGAAGAGCAAAATGTTATTCTTGAGGCTTGCCATTCTTCGCCTTATGGTGGTCACTATGGCGAGTAAGAATGGCAGCTAAAGTGCTAAATTGTGGTTTCTATTGGCCCAGTCTCTACAAAGATGCAAGTGATATGGTAAAAAGATGTGATGAATGCCAACGGGCCAGTGGAATCTCTAAGAAGAATGAAATGCCTCTCACTACCATTTTGGAGATCGATATCTTTGATGTGTGGGGTATTGACTTCATGGATCCTTTTGTGAGTTCTTGTGGAAACACATACAACTTGGTCGCGGTTGATTATGTGTCTAAATGGGTTGAGGCCATTGCTCTACCCAACAATGAAGTGAAAAGTGTGGTGGCATTTTTGAAGAAGAATATATTTACAAGATTTGGCACTCCGCAGGCTAGCATAAGCGATGGGGGGTCACATTTTTGCAACAAGGCTTTTGACACTTTGCTTAGCAAGTATGGTGTCACTCATAAAGTTACAAATCCTATCATTCACAAGCTAGCGGTCAAGTGGAGTCTCCAACCAGGAGATAAAAGAGTATCTTATCCAAAACAGTGAATGCTGGACGGATTGGTCAAAGGGGCTTGATGATGCACTATGGGCTTATCAGACTGTTTTTAAACTCCTATCGGGATGTCACTGGTTGGTGTTTGGAAAAGTTTATTATCTTCTGGTGGAACTTGAGCACAAACAATGTGGGCTTTAAAGAAGTTGAATCTTGATTAGGATGCGGGCGCTAACTTGCGGGTTGCACATTTGAATGAATTGGATGGGTTTCGATACCATGCATATGCAAGTTCGTCTTTGTACAAAGAAAGAATGAAGTGCCTTCATGAAAAATTCATCCGAAACAAGAAGTTCAAAGTAGGCGATCTTGTATTATTGTTCAACTCATGATTGAAGATGTTTCCCAGAAAGTTGAAATCTAAATAGAGTGGTCCCTTTGAAATTGTGGGTATGACACATTTTGGTGCATTGGACAAGAAGAATAAAAATGATGAGATATTCCGAGTCAATGGTCACTAGGTGAAGCATTAATTGGGACAGCTGATGATGGCCACGTGGTGGCAGTTATTCATTTGAACTAATGGTAATCTGCGTCGTGCCACGACATTAAATCAGGTACTTCTTGGGAGGCAACCCATGTTTGTTTTTTCTTTT
Organism: Nicotiana obtusifolia; assembly: GCA_002018475.1. Taxonomy (NCBI): domain Eukaryota; kingdom Viridiplantae; phylum Streptophyta; class Magnoliopsida; order Solanales; family Solanaceae; genus Nicotiana; species Nicotiana obtusifolia. The sequence continues at coordinate 104,348 of MCJB01027377.1, forward strand.
GCTTTTCTTCTTTTGTAGATAGGTGTTGTTTTTGTGGTAACTAGATTTGAAGTGTTTTGTAGGAATGAGAGTGCTTTACAGGAACTGTGCTCAGAAAAATTGGCTAAGTGTGGAAAAAGTACGAACAGCACATGTATTGTGTGGATCGCACAATTGTGAGTTCTACAGCAGAAGGCAACTGCGGCCGCACAATTTCAATGCGGACCGCAAACTCAGAAATGGAGAATACAAACTCTCTGAAGTTTGATCTGTCAGAGAAATGGCCAATCTGTGGCTGCACATCAAATTATGCGGTCTGCAGCCAATATCTACAGTCGCACCCCAAATTGTGCGGACCACATATCATCAAGGGCATTTGAGCTCCTAGGTAAAAGAGTGCGGACCACAGAGGGAATTCTATGGCCGCATTCCTCACTTGTCCCTCAAGCCTGATCGTTAACTATAAATAGTAACCTTAACGGCTACTGTATATTTTTTTTCCTCTCTGAGCACTCTAAACTCTAACACTTGGAAATCGTTTGTTCAACCTTCTGCCACACTAAATCCACATCTGTGATTACTCATCTGCATTACTTCATATCTTGTATGCTTCAATTACTCATAGAATATTTCAATTTTTAGTTTAATTTTTAATTTTTAGGTAGTTTTAGGCCATGTCAATAGATTTCAATTTTACTACCATGTGGGGTTTAAACTATATTGGGTTAACTAATAATTGCTCTATGGGGAATGGGTGATGTGTTTTTCATGCTTAATTGTTAATACCATCTCGAATTTGTGCAAAAAGTGAAAAACCCTAGAATTTCTGCTCGTAATTGTTTGAAGTCTGCGACCGCACAAGTAATTGTGCGATCCGCAGAAGTTAAGACTTGAAATTGTGCGGTCCGCAGAAATCCTATCGCGGCCACAGAAAAATGAGTGCGGTCGCAGAACAGCGTAATCTCTATCATCAAAGAGTTCCACTTTCGGGATATCTAATGTGCGACTGCAATGATAAAAGTGCGAACCGCACTTCACATCTGCGGTCGCACTAATAATTGTGCGGACTGTATCCATTTTTGCGGTCACAATTTCAAATTGTGCGGCCCACACAACCCACTCTACGGCCGCACTTGTAATTGTGCAGACCGCACTTCCCCACCCCGCACTCATGTTCTACACCCTATTATACTGTCTGTTTGAAATTGAACCATAACTAACTGTTGCTATTGCTTGTTACAGAAAATGATTAGATCTCGTGGCCGCGGTGACACTTCAAAAGGGAGGAGTGAACCTTCCAAGGGTCGAGACAAGAGTACTTTACCCCTCGCCCTCCAAAAGATAATCTCAATAAAGACTACAGCCGGTCAAGAGAGAAATGCAGAGCCCTCCGAGTCCAGTTCTCATGCCCCGTCTAGGGAAGCATCGGAGGGCAACTCGGTTCAAGAGCTACAGGCTGTCTAATCAAAGCCATCAGGAAGGTATCAATTTCGGGACGAGCCTTCCACTTCACATAGCGCCTTCTAGGGTTAGGAAAGTGCTAGTTAAGCTTCTGAGCCGTCCTCTACAGCTGTCCCTGAGGCACCAGCTACTACAATTGATGACATCCTAGATGATGGCCGAGGGCGAGATACGACAGTTGCCGGACTTGAGAGGTCAAAGAAGAAAGAGGTATGGGAGGACCGTTTCGTCAGTCTAGCTGCCTTCACCAGCTTCCATGGATGGTGGCCTGTGAGATCGCTCACTCTTGAGCAACAGCTCCAACTCAAAGATCTCGACAAGTACAATCCAGTAGTGTTGAGACATTTCCGATAGAGGAAGGGTGGATGTGGTTCACGCAGACTATTGTGGATGCTTAGGAGTATTTGGTCCAGGAGTTCTATGCCAATGTGGCACACATAAAGAAAGGGACCAAAGTGACAAAAGTGAGAAATTTGAAGGTGAGATTTGACCAACACACACTGAACTTCTATTTTGGGGGTTTGAGGACGCTGAGCTGGCGCAGTATTTGGAGAAGCTGGCGATGGGTGATGCAAGCTCACCCATGGCTAGTTGAGCTTCTTGCCACCCCGGGGTCCGCCACCACCATGGATCACTGCAGGGTTCTTACTCAGCGGAACACCCTAGATTTTGAGGCGAAGGGATAGCAGACCTTCGTATGCAGCAGACTAGACCCGTGCCAGAATGAAACCAACCTACCTATTCCACGGGCAGTTCTAGTTGCCTTTATTATGGTTGGGTACCTTATCAATATGGGTGCCGTGATTCAGCAAACATGTCAGTGGTCGCCAGGAAAGATGATACCTCCTACCTATATCCCAACACCATTACTAAGTACCTTATGGATGCGCGGGTAGAGGCCAGAGATTATGACACGAAGGTTCGGGCGAAGAAGTCCTTCTCTTGGTATTCTCTGATGAATGCACACAACCTAAAGAGAAAGGGTTAGCCGACTACCACCGTAGGCCAGTCTGACGAGCCATCGATGGTGTGTACAGAGACAACTGATATACCATCCACTTCAGCAAAGCCTTCTATCAATGCAGCTGTCGTGCCTCCACCTTCAGCCTCAGTGCCTCCTACCTCGACTTTGAAGCCGGTACCTATGCCATCTACTCCACTCTCCGCGTTGCGAGTCTCCCAGACACTCGCGAGCCTCAACAACTGGATGCAGACAGCTGCTGCAAAGCTGACTGATATATCCAGTCATGTTGCAGCACAGTCATCCTCTACAGCACCCCAGATTCCCCTCAAAGTTGATGAAACCTTGAAGAAGCTCCTGGAAAATCAAAACATGATCATGACCATTTTAGTGCAGCATGGTGCAGTGATCAAAGAGTTGGGTAAAGAGGTAAAGAAAATGAGAAAGCGGCAGGCATTTAAGAAGTCAGTGGACGAGCTTTGGAGCCAGGTTACAAAGCTTGCAGTAGCCGGAGACATTCCATTTGATATGTTGATAGACCCGCACCACCCAGGCCCAGCACTTACAGCACCAGCTGGCCAGTCTGAGGAGCGGCAATGTCAGATGGTCACCAACCCAGCCACTCCCGGACTTGAGGATGATGAGATCCAATTGGATGAAGCTGAGGTCGGTGCCACTGCTGGGGACACAGAGATGGCCACCGAGCCATAGGGAGTTTTCTTCACTCTCACTCTACTCTTACTCTTATATTGTTAAGCATTAGGGACAATGCTTCTTTTTATTCGAGGGGGTGAAGTTTCTTTAATACATTCTGATGATTCTGTATTTTGATAACTATGAGACATTTGGCCTGTAATTAACTTATTACTATTTTCTTCCTCTTTCTCATTATGTACATATTCCCTCTTATCTCTCATTATGTATATTCGTTTAGCTTTCAATCGTTCTTTTGTTTTATAGCTTCTTTATCTTTATGTTTGTCTTCTTTTTGAATTAGTAGATTCTTTTTTATTTAATAGCTTCTTTTTATGTCTTAGTGGATAATAAGCCTTTGGTTTTCTTAATGCCACAGTTCTTTCCAAAGGTGGTTTCTGTTGAACCGGGTGGCTCTTCCCAATGATGGATGGCATGACAGCCTTCTTAAGGGATTGAGTCCATTTTTGGTGTCTAGGTGATAATAGTAGTAATGAATAAAAAGACCTAATTGAGTCATACTCAAAGAGTCAAACATGCTTCACTTGGAACCAACACACTTAACTACTTGCCTATGGTTAAAAACAAGATTTTTGGAAACTCTAGTTAGTGACCTTGTGACTCTTCTGTTGACTTAGGCTATCATCAAGTGGTTTAATCGAACCATAGTGATTTTCAATCTTGAATATGATCATTGTGGGCCCTCGACTCTATCCTCTTTAACAATCCAACTGCGTAAAAGGTGAGATGTTGTTGTTGCAAGTCCAAGTACCCGTGCTAAAAATTTTAAGTTTAGCTTGGCTTGAAAAGTGATTGTCGGCTCTCCTTGACCTACTTGAAGTTTTCATTGCCCACCAATGTTGTTATACCTAGTCAACCCATTTGAGCCTCGAACCTTTCTCATTTGATAAACATGTTATAAGCATTTACTTTTGTAGTGACCCTCTATGGCACCCGAGCTTTCCTTAACATTCTTGTGAAACAATTGGCTAAATGTAAGTTTGGGGGAGATACGAGGAACCTGAAAGTGGTATCAAGGCACAAAAAGAGAAAAGAAATGAAGAGAAGGAAAGGCAAGAAAAGGAAAGAACAAAAAGAAAAATGCAAAAAGAAAGCGAATAAGTAGAGGAGTTGAAGGGATTCAAAGAAAAGTAATGATGCAAAGCATGAAGAAATCAAAGAGGGAGAAAATGAATGTCATGATCAAGAAAGAGTGATGTTAAGTCTCTCTGGTCCCTCCAAGGAAAATAAAATGCCCCAAAGAGCTAGCAAAGCATGAACCGAGAAAAGAAAATGGAGTGCTTAAGGAAAGGTGAACCAGTTCTATCATAGAATATCCAACCTTAGTCCAAAAGTCTTCAATGCATTCCGAAAAGGCCCTACGTGATTTCAAGCCAAGTAAGCTTACATTAGTGGTGATTTACATGAGGGGCAAGCCTATGGTACTTAAAGCTGTACTCGCGACATTCCCTTGAGAGAGGTGAGCGAAACTTTCACAAATCCTTGGATTGAGTGCTAAATTCTTAAGTGAGATAATCAAACGGAGAGTAGAGGAGGAGGAGTTTGGGATCCACAATGACCTACATGAAAGAGCAAGCTTCCTTGACGACTAATGTACCAGCTAGGATTACCTTGTTGAGGTTGTCACCTGACATCCGACAAGTGTCAAGGCTCTATCAGAAGCCGATAAGTATGCACCCCATGTACACCAGATAGAGGTGAATGATGTACCTCAAGAAGAGAACCGAGGCATACAAGAGAAGATGAAGGCGGAGGAGCCAGACCTCACATTTTATCGAGAAGACTTATTTGTTGCTAGGGGACCTTCACCATAATCGTCCACTGTACCTTTCAGGATATATTGGTGAAGTAAAACTCCGACAGTTTTGTAGCACGGGGGGATAGAAAGTGCTTTTTCCCGTAGTAGGGTAGGGAGAGATTCTTTCTCTTTACTAGAGCCAAGACTGTACGAGGAGAGAAAGACTTAAGTCGACTCAAGTGGAAATAATCAGACTGCTTCCATACCTTATCTCAGGTTACCCCTTAGTGCGGGTATGGGGCACTTCGTCGTCACATTAGAACTACCTGTGCTTAAAAGTTTAACTTGTTGCCTTGTTGATAATTCATAAGTGGTGTGGGTAATTGTTCGTCCCAATTGATGTGTGAATGACTCACTGTGATTTACTGGAATGGCTCCTACTAGTGGAGGTGGGAACCACTTTATTTGCTTGAGGACAAGCAAAAGCTTAAGTTTCGGGGATTTGATAAGTGGGAATTTTGACTACTTATTAACACCTTTTAGCTTTTGTTTTAGTCCAAAAGTATTTAATTGTGTTCCGAAAACTGATGAATGTGCTTAACAGGAATATTGGAAGATGAACTCCCGAGATGAAATCCAACTCAAGAAGGAATAATCTGAACTCAAGAACAAAAAAAGGAAAAAAGCTCAAACCTGCGGACCGTAGAATATCATATGCAGCCGCAGGTTATGAGGGAAATCCCATCAGAGACTGGAGCAAAGTGCGGTCCGCACATGAATTGTGCGGCCGCAGAAGCTGGGTCAGAGCAAAGTTCATAAAATCTGCAATTCAAGTCCAGCAAAAGTGCGGACCGCATAATTATTATGCGGCTGCAGAAGAAGAGTCATGCGACCGCACATGTAAAGGTGTGGACCGCAGAAGAGCAAAGTGCGGCCGCACATGTAAAATTGCGGACCGCAGAAAGAGTGCAGTGCGACCGTAGTTCAAAATTATACGGCCGTAGACTTCTAATCTTGTCAAGTTGAAGAAAAGTGCGGACCGCATATGAAATTATGCGGCCACAGAACATCCGAAAGGGTATTTTTGTCCGAAATTTCTAGCCCTGTATAAATAGATAAGTTTCACATTTTTAGGTAAAAAATTGGACATCAACAACTACAGTAGCCGTTTCTCTTTACTTCTTTTAGTAGTTTTTCATATTTTGAGCTAGTTTAACATAGATTTTACCATTTCAATCTTGCAATAGGAGTTTAATTATCATTTTTTCTTCATTTTCTTCAATTTCAAACATGAGTAACTAGATTTTTACTAGAGTTGTGACATAACCCTAGTGTGTAAACTTAATGGGTGTTTGATTTATTGCTTGTTTTTGGTTGGGTGTTTATTATTTAGCCTTGTTCTTGATTTTATTTGACAAATTAATGGTTGCAAACATTAGTTCATGCCTATTTGACTTGGTCTCTATTTGAGAAGGAGAGACTTAGTCTAGGAGAACTTGGCTAGCAAGAAACTGGGTCAAACGAGAGATTGATAAACCCAATTAAAGGGTTGAACCTAGAGATAGTAAAACCCGACTTGAGCTTTTTATCAACTGTTTTGTTCAATACCCATTTGGACTTGAAAAAGCCAAATTGGGCAAAATCACTCTCTGACCGAGAGTTATTGAGTGGATAACTGAGTGTTGATAGCTATAATACACCCCGACCAATAAAACAAGCTTTAAAGTTTACAACCTGTTAGGCAAACACCTAGGCGAAGGTCATACCCCTAGGTCTTTTACAACATTTGAAAAATAACAAAAATAATTTCCTAGTTCTATTTCTTAAATTGCAATTGTAGTTTAAATTAGAATCTGAAACAACCAATTTTTGCGTAAGTGAAAATTTAGGGTTACAAACTTACACACTAAGATATATACTACTAACTTCCATACATATAGCTCCCTGCGAAAATCGACCCCGACTCTTGTTGGGTATTACTATTGCATCGACTATTTTTATAACCTCGGATAGAGGAGTGAAATTGGATGAGATCATCTGAACTCCATCTTTAGCTGTCTGACCCCTAACTCTGGCTGAATGAGCGGGCAGTGAAGCACCTGGTGCCTGGACCATGGCACGAGAACCCTGCTGTTGTGAGCCTCCCGGTGCCCGAGGGCAAAATCTAGCAATGTTCCTCGAGTTACCACAAGTATAACAGGACCTCAGCTACTGTGACTGCTGACCCTGAAACTGACCCTGTCGACCTGAGTAACCGTTCTGAAAACTCTAGAGCGGGGTGCACTAATATGCTGATGGTGGGTTGTAGGCTAGCTGATTGGAATGAGACATATGAGGGCCGCGACCACCTGAAGCACTGTGGGATGCCTGGAGTGCAGAATGAAACGTCCTGGGAAGATGGCCTCTACCAAAAGTACCCCTGCCTCCAAACGAGGCACCACTGAAAGCACCAGAGTGGCGAGGCCTCTTATCAGACCCCTGCCCTCTCTCCTGTGTAAGAACCACCTCTATCCGCCTGGCGACATTAGCAGCCGCCTGAAAAGAAATCTCACCCCCAATCTCCTTGGCCATCTGAAGCCTGATAGGATGAGCGAGTCCATCAATAAACCTCCTTACCATCTCTCTCTCAGTAGGAAGCAAAAGAAGAGCATGGCAGGCTAGATCCACAAAATGGGCCTCGTACTGAGTAACAGTCATACTGCCCTGCTGGAGACGCTCGAACTGCCTGTAGTAATCCTCTCTCAATATGATAGGGAGGAACTTCTCTAGGAATAGCTGAGAGAACTAGTCTCAAGTAAGAGCAGGCGACCCAGTAGGTCTGGTCAACATATAATCTCTCCACCACCTCGTGCCGGAACCTGTCATCTGAAACACAGCAAAATCGACCCCATTGGTCTCAACTATCCCCATGCTCCACAGCACCTCATGGCAGCGGTCAAGATAATCTTGTGGGTCCTCAGAAGGTGCACCATTGAAGTCAACTGAGAAGAGCTTGGCGAACTTGTCCAATTCCAATAAGCCCTCAAAAGACATGGCGGGCCTATCACCGGCCTGTGCCACAACAACTGCCTAAACTACCCAGCTAGCGGGGATGCTGGTGTCTGATACGGGGGAGCCATATGCTCCGAAGTGTGAGTAGTGGGAGTCTATGTCCCTCCCCCAGCCTAAGAGAAGGCTGGTGCCGCAAGAAATGTACCGGCTTGGGCCACACTCTCCATAAGGCCCACCAAACGGACTAGAACGTCCTGAAATACTGGGGTGGCGATGAACACCTTCAGGACCTGAGCTGGTCCAACAGGTGCAGTCTGAGCTGGAACCTCCTCATCAAAATCCACCTGAGGCTCCACTGCTGGTGCTACTGCTCGAGCTCTGGGCTGAGCTCTACCTTTGCCTCAAGCTCTGGCACAACCTCAGCCTTGTCCTTTGCCCCTAGTAGGAGCTGCCACTGGCGGCTCCGGCTTCTGTCCAGCTAAAGATGCAGTACGTGTTCTCGCTATCTGCGGGAGGACAAGAATGGAAGTGTTCAATCAGCAATGATAGAATAAAATGGCACCACAGAGAAAAATAGAAGTGAAATTTGTTCCTAAACTTCATAGCCTCTGGAAGATAAGTATAGACGTCTCCGTATCGATCCTCCAGACTCTACTAAGCTTGGTCATGACTTGTGAGACCTAGGAAACCTAGTGCTCTGATACCAACTTGTCACGACTCGGAATTCCCACCTTCGGGACCGTGATGGCGCCTAACATTTCACTTACTAGGCAAGCCAACGTTAGAGGATATTTAAACCAATTTTAATCAATTCAAATAAGTAAAACTAATTAAACCGAAATGAAACTAAAACGGGGGTACAAAATGATATAAAAACCAATAATATCTAAGTACAACATGGATCTGGAGTCATAAGTTCACGAACTTCTAGGGTCTCTACAAATAGGGTTTGAAATAAACACAACTGTCTCGAATGAAAAGAACAATAAATAGGGAAAATGGAAGGGGACTTCAAGGTATGCGGACACTAGCAGATCTACCTCGAGCCTTCAAATGCTAATATAAGCTGATGCACCTCACGTATAGCTGGGACCAGTACTAAAATCTGCACCAGAAGTGCAGAGTGTAGTATGAGTACAACCGACCCAATGTACTCTGTAAGTGTCGAGCCTAACCTCGACGAGATAGTGACGAGGCTATGACAGGACACCCACGTAAATAAACCTGTACAGACGGAAATACACATACAACATAACAACAAATAAATAATTAACAAGTACTATTGGGAGGGGACGTGCTAAAGGGGTACAAGATATGGTAACTATAGCAGGGGATGATAACAAGAATCAGTCAATAAACCTTCAAACACAAAATGAAAAAACAGTAATAATAGCACGGCATCACCCATCGTGCTTTTACTCTCAATCTAACCAAAAAATGATAAATATGGCACCGTATCACCTTCGTGCTTTTATTCTCAATTTCATCATGAAACAACAAATACGGCACGACATCACCCTTCGTGCATTAATTCTTAAATATGGCACGGCATCATCCTTCGTACATTAACACTCTCCCTTACCATGTAACAATGAACATATAATAATAGGGGAGATAGAATAAGCAAGAACAGACCTTACGTCAATAATGGTTCCACAATACCAACCTCAACTTCGGAAACAATATTTAATTATCACAGATAGCTCATAAATACAAATGAGCGATCAATTTATTAATTAAATAGTCTAAGAATGGATATCATGATCAAAGAAAGAGATTAATTACAAGAAACAGGTCCCACCCGCATGCTTTGACCCAACAACAACGCATAAGTACTCGTCACCTCACATAAACATTGTACCCAACATTTAGACATGTAGCAAATAGATAAACAAGTCCTAATCCCTCAAGCCAAGGTTACCCACGACACTTACCTCGCTCCAAAGATCAACTCAAAGCTCAACCACGTCCTTGCCTTTCAAACAAGTTTCCGAACTAACCAAATCTAGCAAATTATCAACCAAACGATTCAAAATAAGCCTTAGATATCCACGGATGTAAAAGGTTCAATTTAGGTCATTATTGAAAAAGTCAACAAAAGTCAACTCCTGGGCTCAAAACTAATTACCCATTCACCCCCCAGCCTGGTTATGAAATTTGTTTCGAAATACGACCTCAATTTGAGGTCTAAATTTCAATTTTACAAAAATTCCTAATTCTACCCAAACCCCCATTTTCCACCATGAAAATTCTAGGTTTTAGGTTGACATGTTATGAAATGTAATGGAATATTGAAAGAAAATGGGTTACAATCACTTATCAATGAAGTGGGAAAAAAGGGCTCTTGGGAAAATCACCTCTAGGGTTCTCTAGGTTTGAAAATTTGAAATAATGAGAAAATTCCCGTCTAACTCAGCTTTTGACCAGGCTCAGATGTCGCAATTGCGACCTGGGGTTCGCAAATTGCGAACCCCGCAAATGCGAGAAACCCTTCGCAATTGCGAAGGTCCCCCGTCTCTGCTATCATCGCATTTGCGATGATTTGTTCGCAAATGCAAACTGTGGTCCTCCGCATTTGCGATCCCTTTGATCGCAAATGCGAACCTTGGCTGACCTACCCCTCTTCGCAAATGCGAAGATTTTCTTCGCAATTGCTATCCAAGCAGGAAATTGGGTTCTTTGCAAAAGCGAACACTGACCTCGCGATTGCGAGGTCAGAGACCTGCTCCATAACTGAAGTACACCAGCATTGTTTCTAAGTCCAAACTCACTCTGTGGCCTATCCGAAACTCACCCGAGCTCTCGGGACTCGAAACCAAATATACACACAAGTCTAATAACATCATACAAACTTACTCGCGCGATCATATCACCAAAATAACACCTAAGACTACGAATCGGATACCAAATCAAATGGAATTTTCAATTAATCTTTAGAATTTATATTTTAACAACTGATGTCTGAATCACGCCAAACCAACTTCGATTCTCACCAAATTTGGCAGACAAAAACATAAATATAGTAATGGACCTATACCGAGTTCCGAAAACCATGATACGAAACCGGTATTAACAAAGTCAAACATTGGTCAAACCTTGAAATTCATTAAGCTTTTAAACTTCAAATTTTTGACAAAAAGCGATAGCTCGAGCTAGGGACCTCCGAATTCGATTATGGGCATACGCTCAGGTCCCAAATCACGATACGGAGTTATCGGGACCGTCAAAATACGGATCTGGGTCCGTTTGCTCAAAATGTGGACCGAAGTCAACTCAAATGAATTTTTAAGGCAAATTTTTATATTTTATCAATTTTTAACATAAAAGCCTGCCGGGAAAACACCCGGACTGCGCACGTAAATTGAAAAAGGCTTAAAGAAGCTATTGGAGGCTTCGAAACACAGAATTTGGGTTTAAAACTCTAAATGACCTATCAGGTCATCACAGTATCTTGCTAATGCTAACAAAGGTGGTGCAGATCGTATTTGATTATGCAGATGCAGGTTATTTGTCTGATACCCATAAAGCTCGATCTCAAATAGGGTATGTGTTTACATGTGGAGGTACTGTCATATCATGCTGCTCCACAAAGCGATCTATTCTTGCTACTTCTTCAAATCATGGTGAGATAACAACTATTCATGAAGCAAGCAGGGAATGCGTATGGTTGAGATCAGTGATTCATTTATTCGAGAAAATGTGGGTTGGAATGTGATAAAAAAAAACCCACAATATTATACAAAGGCAATGCTGCATGCGTAGCCCAATTAAAAGTAGGATTCATAAAAGGAGATAGAACGAAATACATTTTGCCAAAGTTATTCTTCACACATGATCTCCAGAAGAATGGTAATATCGATGTGCAGCAAATCCGTTCAAGTGACAATCCAACGGATTTATTCACTAAATCTTTACCAACTTCAACTTTTGAGAAGATAGTATACAAGGTTGGAATGTGGAGACTCAAATATTTGAAACAAAGTTTTCATTAGGGGAGTAAAATACACGTTGTACTCTTTTGTCCTTACTAAGGTTTTTCCCGCAGGGCTTTTCTTATAAGGTTTTTAATGAGGCAACTAGCAATGCGTATTACTAGATATGTGTACTCTTTTTCCTTCACTAGAATATTTTCCCACGGGGTTTTTTCAAGTAAAGTTTTAATGAGGCATATTATCTTTTAAATATATTATAAATATATTATATTGTGGATTCCATTTCATACTCCATTGCAAATAAGCTTCCTAAAAAAGCTTATCCATATGGGACTCCGCCATAAATATGTTTATCTATTTAGTACTCTATTGAAAATAAGCCTCCTAAAGAAGCTTATCATTTCGGTACTCCGTTATGGATATATATTACCTGCGGTAGAAGATTATGTATAGCTGGTACAATAATAACTTACAAGAAGCTTACACAGCAGCTTGCAGTAGCAGCTTATACAGCAGCTTGCAGTAGCAGCTTACACAGCAACTTGCAGTAGCAGCTTAGAGAGCAGCTTCCTTTCTTCTATAAATAGAAGAGATTATTCTTCATTATATACATCAATTTGAAATTGAATAATATATCAATCTCTCTATACTTGTCTTCAGTTAATTTATGTCACGACCCAAAATCCGTGAAAGGTCGTGATGACGCCTAACACCGACGTCAAGCAAGCCAAAAGTGATTAGTCAATTTAATTACTCATTCTAGTACCTGAAAATCATAATTTTATTAATGAAATAGCGTGAAATGGAATTTACACGAACTACAGTGGTGAAAAACTCCTAGGAACCCCCAAAACCCGGTGTCACCAGTGCATAAGCATCAACTAGAAAAATATAATAAAATACAATATCTGTCTGGAATACAAGTTAGACAAGAAAAATATAAATAACTTTGATAGAGACTCTGTAAGCTGTGGATCGTAACATGAGATGCAGCTCACGATAAAGCCCCTGAAATAGTCGCGCCTCTACGCCCAAAGACCACCGAATATACATACATACATACATATATATATATATATAAACCTGCACAAAAAGTGCAGCAAGTGTAGTATGAGTGTGTAAATCAATGCGTACCCAGTAAGTATCTAGCCTAATCCCAGAGAAGTGGTGACGAGGGGTCGACATCGACACTTACTAGTGGTCCTACAAGACAGATACAGTAAAAGTAAACAGGGAGTTGGAGTAGATAAACGAAATAACAAGTGTAAATACGTGGTACAATCCTCCTCTAAGAAATGACTCAAACTCTCAGCTAGTAACTACCTCCTCAATCGGAGTGTGTGTGTATATATATATATATAATGGACCTTACTGGATAGGTCGACACAGTCCAATCAGGAACAAGCTCACAAATATGCTGGCTTCTTGCCAATTATTACATACGATTTCATAAGAGTATTTTATAGAAATGTCGAGGCGTACGGCCGGATCCCGTCATAATTCGAACTGCATGAACCATAGATACATCTATTATATTGCCGAGGTGAACGGCCTGCTCCCATGAGAGTGTGATACATAAGCCTGCCGAGGCGAACAGCCCGATCCCATCATAATGTGCGCACTGCCGAAGGACGAACAGCACGAACCATAGATGTATCTATTATACTGCCGAGGTAAACGGCCTGATCCCATTAGAATAAGAAGCTTTAACGGGTCTTTGACCCCATTCACGAATAAACATGTGAGTTATAAATTTTAAGGGAAACCTTTCGATAAAAACACATAACGGGGGCGAAATTCGTAAGAAGAGTACAATTATTTCATGGTTAATCATGAAGCCCGTCGAATCTCTAACGTATCGAGTCTATCACTCTACGCAAATCTCATCTCAAGTCGCAACGTAAAATAAAGGAATTAAATAGGCAGGGGACAACTCAAGTAGTACAGCTATAGCATGGTGTGAACCTAAGTCTACCCGGACATAACATGAATCTAGCTACGCACGGACTCTCGTCATCTTGTGTGTACATAGGCCCCGCAATAAGTAACACATAATAATTACATCACCTCGGGGTACTTTTTTTTGCTCACAGGGTTAGACAGGAGACTTACCTTGCTCTAAAGTTTCAAAACCGGCTCCAAAGCCTTTCTAATACCTCAAATCAAAGCCTGTCAATCTAAAACTATTCAAACAACATGCAAACCAGCCAAAATATATTTTAATACCCATAATTGATCAATTTATATTAATTCCCAACTCCGCTAGAATTCTAAAAAATCAGCCCTCAAGCCCACGTGCCCGAATTCTAAAAATTTTCGAAAATGAACTTTACCCATAATACTACAAACTCAAATATATAACTTATCCCAAATTCAATGTCAAATTTCGTGGTTAAAGTCCAAAAAAATCAATTTTAGGTTTTCTACCAAAATCTCAAATTTCTACTAATTTTCATGTTTAAATCAATATATAAACCAAGTACTTAACTTGTAAAAGGTAAGAATCACTTACCTTGTGTGGCTTGATGAAAATCTCCCCTTGAAGCTCTTCAAAAATCTCCCAATCAAATGAAAATGTGAGAGAAATGGGCTAAGTCCCGAAATATAACCCCACTGCCCAGTTCCTTCCTCTACGCGATCACGGAATGACCCTCAAGATCGTGAAGGCCAAACAACCCTGGACCAAAAATCTCTACTTTGCGTTCGCGTTCCTCACGCTGCGTTCGTGAAGCCTTCCTTCCCCACTACTTCGCGTTTGCAGGGTTTGCCTCGCGTTCGCGTAGGCCAAACGGCCTCTGGCCTAGCTCCTCCTTTTCCTTCTACGTGTTCGCGACTGCCCCTTCGCATTCACGTTCCTGAGGCTCTTCTCCGCGTTCGCGACCTCTGTATCGCGTTCGCGATGAGCAATCTCCTCCAGCCGACAAATTCTTCTTCACGAACGCGATCGCCTACATGCATTCGCGATGAATGACACCAGAACCAGCAATAGAACATGGGGAAATGACCCGAAATCATCGTAAAACACACCCGAGGCCCCCGAGACCCTGTCCAATCACACCAACCAGTTCCATAACATGACACCAACTTGCTCGAGGCCTCAAATCACATCAAACAACATCAAATTTAAAAATTGCTTGTCAATTCAAGCCTAGTGAACTATTGAACTTCTAACTTCACATCCGATGCCAGAACCTATCAAATCACGTCCGATTGACCTCAAATTTTGCACACAAGTCATAATTGACGTAAAGGACCTACTCTCACTTTCGGAATCAGAATCCGACCACGATA
Source organism: Nicotiana obtusifolia (assembly GCA_002018475.1). Classification (NCBI taxonomy): domain Eukaryota; kingdom Viridiplantae; phylum Streptophyta; class Magnoliopsida; order Solanales; family Solanaceae; genus Nicotiana; species Nicotiana obtusifolia. The sequence continues at coordinate 119,415 of MCJB01027377.1, forward strand.
TCAAAAGGTCCACTCCCGGTCAAACTTCCCAAAAATCATCCAATTTCCAACTTTCGCCAATTGACGCCGAAACGACCTACGGACCTCCAAATCCATATCCGGACGCACTCCCAAGACCAGAATCACCATACGGAGCTATTCCTAGGCTCGGAATCCCAAACAGACATCGATAACATCAAAATTCACTTCAACCCAAACTTAGAAAATTCTTAAACCTTCAAAATGCCAACCTTCCGTAATAAGCATCGAGATACTCCCGAGCCACCCGATTCTCGACCCGAACATATGCCCAGGTCCGAAATCATCATAAAAACCTATTGGAACCTTCTGAGGTTGTTTACTCAAAAGTCACGCCTCAGTCAATTCTTCCAACTTAAAGCTTCCAAAAACTAGAATACAACGAACTTCCCGAAATTCCATTCCGTCCACACGTACAAGTCATAACACCTGAAGTGAAGCTACTCGAGGCCTCAAATCATTGATCATGCGTCCATGCGTAAATCACACCATGCACCACATAAGTCGGTTTCCCATAGTAAAATCCCTCAACCACAATAGCTGAAATTTTACGAGTCTGAAGCCCGTAATATACCTCATAATACAAATAAGCCCGGTTTAGATCCTCACAATACTGCCATGACAGAGAAGATGTGTAGAAATTCATAACCACCTGCTGAATCAATCAAATCATGGAGTCGCATCCTCCTAACAAGGACCATAGTCGCATTCTGAACTGAATAACCATATTCTCTCTTTAATGTACCATATATAAATCTAATTGCACAAATTTCAGGCCTAATAATCTCTTCTGACCTAGTACAAGCTGCTCAGGTAATAAGCCACCTCAAACACTGACGCAGATCATATATGACGCCATTAATGCACCGACAAGCTGCAACTCGAATATGATACATAAAGAGGAACGAACTCTAGAAAAGAATTACCCAGCCCGCGCAACGAAATAAACGGTTGCACGGATGTTATGAACCCTTCTCAGAAAATGAGAAACAAAATACATAAGAATAGATATAGGGAACCGTACTCAACATCTCATTGTTGCGGCGTGCAACCCGGTCCACGCATGATGCCATTACGGCGTGCAACCAAATCCAAATAACGTACCCGTGGCGGCGTGCCACCCGATCCACACATAATAATAAATAAGGAAATTCACATCAAGCCATAATGCTTATACCTACGGAACAATGAATATCGACCACAAGCACACCAAGTGCGAAAATACCATCATGGGGAGACGGATAGCGCCATACGCTACAAAACTCAAGCACGTCTAAGGTACAATAAATGACCTACATCTCGAGAGCCATCCTGCTCATTTAATACCACAAGCTACACCGGACCAGAACACACGTGCGAATAATTAAGCCGTCTCAATCCGAAACAACTCCCATAGTTCACAACCAAAGGAATAGAGCGCTTTCCAGGCATAAAATCTCACATTAGCGATATTTGCAAAAAGCCTCATACTTGGTTTAAATCTTTAACAATCGAGTGACTAACATGTCACAATTATACAAATCTCCCCACGGGGTACTCTCCCACGACCTTCCGCACCAAGTAGCAAAGTATGCACCTCCACACCACCAACCGCACTAATTCTGTATAGCAAGCCAAGAGTCCGCAAATCAATATATAAAGCCTCTTACACAGAATGCCATTCTCAGGTAACACTAAAGAAAATGCTAGTTTACTCTAAACATCTGAACTCTCCCCTGCTCATCCGAGCTCGTGACATTCTTGTCAATACCGAACCACAACCTTGATCCTCAACCTCTAGTTCCCATGCTGGTCACTGCACCTATCATGCCGCAATGCGAAAATACTAGAATTCATCATAACTCTTGAACTACTAGTAAAATAAACACTTCATTAGATGGAAAGACTTTCACTTAGCTTATTTCAAAAAAACCAATGCAACACGCAACTGAATTTCCAAACCGCAGAAAATACAAACCACAAATCGTGATCTAAACCGTTATGACTTTTCTGGAATCCGTTTAACAACCAAGCCATTTGAATCGACTACCTCCCAATTCAATCAGGACATGGTGGCTGTCAAGCTCGAACATACAACCACAAACCACATGTATAACTTCACAAAATGAAGGAACTGATCCTTGCCACAATCATGCTGATTAAGCCATTACTAGCCGACCCAACTTCTTTCATTTTACCCTTGACCTGACTTAGAAATATGATAGCTCCGTTCACAACATAACGAACTCAATCCGCACTCATCCCGAGTGACTCAAATCGTGAGACCACGCTACCTTAATACCCATGACGCATCTCATATCTCCTTACGCGCACAATAGCATCTCCAACTGGTGCACCTATTCTACAAGACCTTCCACGAGTCCGAAGCTACTTCTTCCTTTCCTCAAATACTGCAATCAAAATATTGAATCCACTAGGACCGTTGTCGAGAGTCACCCACTCTAACCTAGTCCCAAATGTGACCAAACTCCAACGCTCTACTAGCACATGATCACCCTCTCGAAGAAGCAACCGGCTAAACTCTTTTCCTTGTAAATTACATCCACAAAAGCATAAGCTTCGAGTCTTCCTGAAAACCTGAACATGCATCAATACAGCCGAATATAGCACACGTCCATCAAGTTCTTTGCTGAATTACCCCTGATGTTTCCTTTTCTTAGTCATAAATAATCCTCCAACGCACCGATAGCCAGAAACCGCACAAGTAAACAACCACGCGATCTAATCATAGACGGTGGGGCTCTTACACTTAGCTTTAAACTAACATCACATAATGTAGATCCCACAACGATTCCTCCTTCCTATTTACCATGATCTCGCACCTCTAGCTTGCCAAATTTCTCAAAATCATTTGTTAAACTTTTCATGAAACATTCTGAATTATCAGCCACAATCTCGTATACGACCGCTTACAGGGTAACAAGTAAAATTCTTTGTAGAAGCTTCATCAACATCACACAACCGTTATCCTGTTCACAAAAGATAACCCACCCGTGAAATTTCATACCGACATCTTTCAACGACGCTGCACCGGGTACAACTACCACGAGTTTAGTAAAACCCTTCTGAGCCCATGCTCACCCACTGGCTATATAAGTCCATTCTTTCCCCATTGACATCAATTGAGAGCTCAACAATGTCATCCAAACTCGAGTTATATTGCATCTGAAACGATAATCAAATCTTCACACCCCTCTTCATTTCAAGCAAACTCCATTCTGCCATAATCAATCTCTCTCCTTACAGTAACCATCATTCCAAATAAAATACATAGACCAAATCACCTTCCATCATGATTCCCAAAACCATTCTACATTTTCTCAAGTCACGCGACTATCCTACTACAGAATCCATATGCAAATCTGCCATTCTTACTTCGATTAAAGCATCCCCTTTAAGCAACTTCTCGACTTCTGCTCCTCATACTTGACCTACAAGTAATTTAACCACCGCAAGACACCTCCCACGTATCCTTCCTCATTCTCTATTACCCAAATGTTGCATCAAATCAAATCCATCTCTGTAGCACGTGAGCTAATAAATTTCTACCAACTCTAAGCATCCTGGAAGATCATCTTCCTCGAGCCATCATATTAGAAATACCAATCCGATCCTGAACCGCTGCACACCGCTATTACTAACAACCATCCCTCAGGCACCATTTCACAACACCCTGCCCCGAAAGCAAAATCAAAGAAGGCCATAACACCGGCGAACCGCAATGCGCTCAAACAAGGACTACGACACCGCATCATAATGAAGATTCCACCACGCTCGAAAATACCAAGTCTTGTTACCCCTTCAACCAAAACCTGGACATCCATAGTCTGATTGCCTTTCCTTTGCTGGAATTAAATATTGAACCTCTAAATCATGCACCGAAAAATTCCCCTTTTGAGCCATTCACTGCCTCAACACATAAACGAGCACCCCACTATTACACCAATACCGTGCGATAACGATGTGCGAACATCATAGCTATCTGTGCATGGCCTCAAAACCATCAAAAATACAACTGCTGAGCTTAAATGACAGAACATCCTTCCATAAGGCGATGACAATAGCTTGCCCGAACACGCTAGGAAAAACATCCTGCACCACATTTGCAGTACCACCACAACTACTCGACGCCCAATAGATAACAAGCGCTCCACATCGCATAAGATTGAGTATGAAGGAAATAAAGGCACAAGCCCCAATGGAATCAAACCGCACGATGAGGAGATCAAGGAGGGAAGTGCTCCTAACAGCCTTGTAGCCTCTCGAAGATAAGCACAGATGTCTCCATACAGATTTGCAAGACTCTACTAGATTTGCTCATGACTCGTGAGACCTAAGTGAATCTAATGCTCTGATACTAAGCTGTCACGAGCCAAAATCCGCGAAAGGTTGTGATGACGCCTAACATTGCCGCCAGGTAAGCCAACAGTGATTAGTTAATTTAATTACTCATTCTAGTACCTGAAAATCATAATTTTATTAATGAAATAGCGTGAAATGGAATTTACACGAACTACAGTGGTGAACAACTCATAGGAACCCCCAAAACCCGGTGTCACAAGTGCATAAGCATCAACTAGGAAAATATAATAAAATACAATATCTGTCTGGAATACAATTAGACAGAAAAAATATAATAACTTTGATGGAGACTCTGCAGGCTGCGGATCGTAACATGAGATGCAGCTCACGATAAAGCCCCTGAAATAGTCGCGCCTCTGCGCCCAAAGACCACCGAATATATATATATATATATATATATATATATATATATATATATATATGTATATATATATATATATGTATATATATATATATAAACCTGCACAAAAAGTGCAGTAAGTGTAGTATGAGTACGTAAATCAATGCGTATCCAGTAAGCATCTAGCCTAACCCCAGAGAAGTGGTGACGAAGGGTCGACATCGACACTTACTAGTGGTCCTACAAGACAGATACAGTAAAAGTAAACATGGAGTCAGAGTAGATAAATGAAATAACAAGTGTAAATACGTGGTACAGTCCTCCTCTCAGCAATGACTCAAACTCTCAGCTAGTAACTACCTCCTCAATCAGAGTGTGTGTATGTGTGTGTATGTATAATGGACCTTACCGGATAGGTTGTCACTGTTCAATCAGGAACAAGCTCACAGATATTACGCACGATTTCATAAGAGTATTTTATAGAAACGCCAAGGCATACGGCCCGATCCAGTCATAATATGTGCATTGCCGAAGGTCGAACGGCACGAACTATAGATACATCTATTATATTTCCGAGGCAAATAGCCCGCTCCCATGAGGGTGTGATACATAATCCTACCGAGGCGAACGGCCCGATCCCATCATAATGTGCGCACTGCCGAGGGTCGAACGGCACAAATCATAGATGTATCTATTATACTCCCAAGGCGAATGGACCGATCCTATTAGAATAAGAAGCTTTAACGGGTCTTTGACCCCACTCACCAATAGACGTGTGAGCTATAAATTTTAAGGGAAACCTTTCGATGAAAATGCATAACGCGGGAGAAATTCATAAGGGAAGTACAATTATTTCGCGGCTAATCATGAAGCCCGTCGAATCTCTACCATATCGAGTCTATAACCCTACATAAGTCTCGTCTCAAGTCACAACGTAAAATAAAGGAAAGAAATAGGCAGAAGACAACTCAAATAGTACAGCTATAGCATGGTGTGACCCTAAGTCTACCCGGACATAACATGAATCTAGCTGCGTATGGACTCTCGTCACCCTGTGCTTACGTAGCCCCCGCAATAAGTAAAATATAACAATTACATCACCTAGGGGTACTTTTTTCTGCTCACAGGGTTAGAAAGGAGACTTACCTTGCTCTGAAGTTTCAAAACCGGCTCCAAAGCCTCTCTAATACCTCAAATCAAAGCCCGTCGATCCAAAACTATTCAAACAACGTGCAAACCTGTCAAAATATATTCTAATACCCATAATTGATCAATTTATATTAATTCCCAACTCCACTCAAAAATTTTATAAAATCAACCCTAGGGCCCACATGCCTCGATTCTGAAATTTTCAAAGATAAACGTTACCCATAATACCACGAACTCAAATATATAACTTATCCCAAATTTAATATCAAATTTCGTGGTTTTTGTATAGTTGACCTAGATTCACTTCACATTGTTTTTGTACATATGATTGTCTATCGATGTTATAAGATAGACAATCATTACATCATCATAGGTCTAACCCATCATAGCTATTTAGGCATACTTGGTCGTCAAGTTTGGATGACCAAGAGTGTACACCTTTTCTATCAGGAGGTAAAGTTTATGTCCTCCTCCATTTTTGTACTTTATGTTATATATATGAAAATTAACACTAGGCATGCTGTCTAGTGAATTTGATAAAAAAAGATCGTGGTTAAAGTCCAAAAATACCAATTTTAGGTTTTCTACCAAATCCTAAATTTCTACTAATTTTCATGTTTAAATCCATATATAAACCAAGTATTTAACTTGTAATAGATGAGAATCACTTTCCTTGTGTTGCTTGATGAAAATCTCCCCTTGAAGCTCTCCAAAAATTGCCTAACCAAATGAAAATGTGAGAGAAATGGGCTAAGTCCCTAAATATAACCCCACTAGCCAGTTCCTTCCTCTATGCAATCGCGGAATGACCCTCGCGTCACGAAGGCCAAACAGCCCTGGACCAAACATCTCTGCTTCGCGTTCGCGCTCCTCACACCGCGTTCGCAAATCCTTCCGTCCCCATTGCTTCGCGTTCGCAGGGTTGGCCTCGCGTTCGCGTAGGCCAAACGGCCTCAGGCCAAGCTCCTCCCTTTCCTTCTACGCATTCACGAATGCCCCTCGCGTTCGCGTAGGTTCCTCAGGCTCTTCTCCACGTTCGCAACCTCTGTGTCGCGTTCGCGATGAGCAATCTCCTCCTGCCCACAAATTCTTCTTCGCGAATGCGATTGCCTCACGCGTTCGCGATGAAGGACACTAAAACCAGCATCAGCAGCAGCAGAACATGGGGAAATAACCCGAAACCATCCCAAAACACACCCGAGGCACCCGAGACCCTGTCCAATCACACCAACCAGTTCCATAACATGACACCAACTTGCTCGAGGACTCAAATCAAATCAAACAACATCGGATCTATAAATTGCTTATCGATTCTAGCCTAATGTACTATTGAACTTCTAACTTCCACATCCGATGTCGGAACCTTTCAAATCACGTCCGATTGACCTAAAATTCTATACACAAGTCATAATTGACATAACAGACCAACTCCCACTTCCGGAATCGGAATCCGATCCCGATATCAAAAGGTACACTCCCTGTCAAACTTCCAAAAAATCATCCAATTTCTAACTTTCGCTAATTGACACCGAAACGACCTACGGACCTCCAAATCCACATCCGGACGCACTCTCAAGACCAAAATCACCATATGGAGCTATTCCCAGGCTCAGAATTCCAAACGGACATCGATAACATCAAAATTCACTTCAACCCAAACTTAAAAAATTCTTAAACCTATAAAATGCCAACCTTCCGTAATAAGCACCGAGATACTCCCGAGCCATCCGATTCTCGATCCGAACATACGCCCAGGTCCGAATTCATCATACGAACCTATTGGAACCTTCAAATCCTAATTCTGAGGTCGTTTACTCAAAAGTCACGCCTCAGTCAATTCTTCCAACTTAAAGCTTTAAAAAAATTAGAATTTTCTTTCTAAATCCACTCCGAACTTCCCGAAATTCCATTTCGTTCACGCATACAAGTCATAACACCTGAAATGAAGCTACTCAAGGCCTCAAACCACTGAACGACACGCTAGATCTCAAAACGACCGATCGGGTCGTTACAATTTACTTTACAGTTATTATTTTATAACATGCTCTTTAATGTTGAGGAATATTCTTTCTTTTTTTCTATCATGTTTGTTATCGCATCGTAGTTAAATCTTGTTTTATTAGAAATAAAACTAAGAGGATAAACACTAACAGAGGAACAAAGATAAAAGTTATTATGATAATACATCTTCAATCAGGGGCGGAGTTAGGATTTTAAGCTTATGAGTTCGAGATTCTAACCGTTATAAGTTGTTGGGTTCTAAATTAATAATTTATACATATTCAAAGGATTTTTTAAAGATAAATACAAGGTTCGAACTAAAGCTACAAGGTTCAGCCGAATCCGCTCTAATACACCAGCTCCGCCCCTGGTTTTCATTAGAGGAATGACAATCTCTATTATTCTTTATATTCTCAAGATTTTCGAGTAAAGTAATTGACATTGAACTACAGAAGTGATACTTTTTGTTCGAAAGGAAATAATTACCTCCAGGAATTATGGTCGGATGGATAAAATTCATCCACATGATCTAGAAATGAGAATAATTTTATTAATAAAAAATATATTCACCTTTAAAGGACCTTACGCGATGCAAATCCAATCGAACTTTAATGTTAATTTGGAACACTTGTGGTAAATAAATTGTATAAAAAAAAAACAATTGCCGCTTTGGAGGATAATTGTCTATCTGTCATGTTTATATTAGACTAGTCTAACGATATGTACGTTGCGCGTGTATTCTATCTCAATAATTATTAAAAAATCAAAAATTACATAAATATTATATTAAAACTATATTTGAGTTTAAAAAAACTAAAAGTTAAAGGAAAAGGTATAACTTCCTGAAAATAATGATTGATGATCATATTTAGCCAACTCAACAAAAATAAAACTTTGCTCATAGAAGTCTTTAATCATCACAGTTCAAAAATTACATAAATATTATATTAAAATTAAATTTAAGTTAAAAAATAAAAGTTAAAGGAAAAGGTATAATTTCCTGAAAATGATGATTGATGATCATATTTAGCCAACTCAACAAAAGAAAAACTCTGCTCCTAGAAGTCCTTAATCATTTCAGTTGTTATATTAACTTAAAATTTACTCTAATTTTATAATTTTATATTTCAAGTTCACGAATCATCATGCTTCTTTTTTAGTCTCTTGGCCTATTGCGCCACCATCTCTCTCTGTTCTTTCATATGCTTAAAAAATTTCTTAGTTATTTATTTTAATTATTGAATGTAGTTTTTAAATATTGTACGAAAAACCGATGAATAGAAAAGTATAAAAAAATGATTTTGTAATATATTGAACAATAAAAATAAATAAATGATAATTTCTACAATATGAAATTTACTTTTAAAGAGTAAAATATTACCAATATTATGCATAGGGGCTTCATTTGTTTATCGAATCAATTAATCTAATAATTGCTATACACAATTAGATAAATTCATAGTAGATACATGAAATATACTACATACGAAAAAAATGAATTAGTTTTAGAGTCTTTGTACGTAATTATGGACTTGAAACTCATGTCCTACTCGTAGAGCAAGAGTCCTTTTCTACTATAAACTTCCTAGAATGTATGCCCTTTCAATTAGTTAGATACTTAACAAAAGCATACATTTCTAAGTTTCTTCCTATTTCTTTTATTTCGTTAGAATTAATTCAATCATATTTGTATCACTTTAACTTTCCTAAAATATTTGAAATTTTTAATTAATTAAAATATTTTATTTCCTTGTATGCGAGGGGACATCAATGACTACTCCTAAATAGTAGGAAATTAATTAAATGATTCATTATTAAATATTATAAAAATAATTAAATGACTATTTTGTCTAGTATAAACTATATTTTAAAGGGATAAAAAAGACGAACAACATTTCACTAAGGGCATTCGTGCTTTTAATATAATACTAGTCTCTATGTTCGTGCGTTGCATGAGAAATGCATACTGATAGTAATAAACTTTCAATTGCATATACTATTGAATATGTACACCATACAAAATTAGTTACTTAAAATAAATAAAAAATGCAATATATCATACAAACCAAGTCATGAATAATATTTGACATAATTTAGGAGGACAAACAGGAACTAAATATTCTGGAATCACAAAGTTATGTAATAAAGTTGAAAAATAACTTAAAGAATGCACTATTATTTACTATTTTATGTGAATTTACGATAATTTTTGTTAAGCCTTAAGGTATATGAAGTCTAATATATATCTCCAGATAAAGATATATTGATAATGGAGAAAACAGAGCTTAAAATTCATTTCGTCACTCCTGTCTTTCATCGAACTTTTTTCAGTTGGACATTATTCTGTTTCAATTATTACTCATTTTTAGGTCTAAAACTTTTAATTTCTTGCCCACACATTAAAAAAGCATTTATTTGTTTATATAGAAGAAATTATATTATACAAAAGCTATCGCTAGGAAATTATTCAACTCAAATTCTTATTAATCCAATTAATTAGAAAGCACATGAGTCATCATGTGTCTATAGACAAGCATACTTGCTCATATCAAAATTAGTTAGTATGTTCAAATCAATCATCACAGAGAACATTGAGATGTAATTTAGTATATCCATTTTTTAAAGTAATTTTTTATTATGAGTAGTCATTAATGGAGATTTTTCTGAGTTGCAAATTACCGAATACATATTAAAAGATCGTCATACCTACAAAATCAAATGTTATATCCTAATTTGTTTTTTAAGAAATAATTTAATTTTGAAGGGTATAAAAGTCGGTCATATTTGAATTTGAAAGACACATCTTTGGGGAAAAAAGGAGCTAATGTCCTAATCATAATAATTTACCCGTATTTTTTACCTCTACATAAATTGATAGACTACTTTGGTGTAAATAATTGTAACGACCTGGCCGGTCGTTTTGAGAAATTACATCCCGTTCGGTGGTTTAGGGTCTCGAGCAGTTTCGTATTATATGTTCTGACTTGCTTGTGTGGCCGAGTTTAGTTATTGGATGATTCGGAGTCAATGGAAAAAGGATTCTTGTTTTAGAAGCTTAAGCGGTAAGAGTTGACCAGAACTTGAATTTTGTATAAATGACTCCGGAATGGGGTTTTGATAGTTCCAAAAGCTTCGTATGGTGATTTTGGACTTAGGCGTGCGTCCAGATTTGGATTTGGAGGTCCGTAGTGTAATTTGAAATATTTCAGCAAATATTGGAAAGTTGAAGTTTTAGAAGGTTGAGAGGTTTGATCTAGAGTTGACTTTGGTGATATCGGGGTTGGAATGCGATTCCAAGAGTTGGAATAGCTCCGTCATGTCATTTTAGACTTGCATGAAAATTTGGCATCATTCCAGATTGGTTTGATAGGTTTCAGCAAGAGTTTTAGAAGTTGGAAGATTTGAAATTTCATAAGCTCGATTCTTGGTGCGATTCGTAGTTCGACATTGTTTAATGTGATTTGAGACCTCGATCGAGTCTGTGTTAGGGTATGAAACTTGTTGGTATGCTTGGACGGGGTCCCGGGGGCCCCGGGTATTTCGGACGAGTTCCAGATGATTTTACGCTTGTGATCAGGTCTACTTCTGGTGTATCCGCATCTGCGGAGGTTATTTCGCAGATGCGGAGCCACTTCTGCGAAGACTATGTCGCTTCGCGATGTTGAAGCCTGAGGGTGGGACTTTGCTTCTGCAGAGGATTCATTGCAAATGCGATGTTGTCCACTTCTGCGGCTATTTGTGCGCTTCTGCGGTGTCGCAGGTGCGACTCCTTTTGCGCAGGTGCAGCCACTGGGCTGGCTAGTTGAGTTCACATATGCGAACGTCTTCTCGCAAATGCGGGAGTGCAGGTGTTCTTCCTTGTCCGCAAATGCGAAAGTTCTGGAAGAACACTTATAAGTCGAGGATTTGGCCATTTTTAACATATTTTGAGCTCTAGACCTCTGGTTTAGGAGATTTTCATGGATTTTCAAGCAAATCATTGGGGTAAGTGTGCTTCATCCGAAATTTATTATATTCCATGATTCTATCTTTATTTTTATCCTATAATTAGTGTTTTGAGTTGAGAAAAATGGAGATTTTTGAAGAAACCTTTCAAATTGTAAAATGATGATTTAAGGGACAAATTGGTGTTGAAATTTGATAATATTGGTATAGTTGAACTCGTATAGAAATGGATGTTCGGATTTTGTGAAATTTTTCAGGTTCCGAGGTGCAGGTCTAGTGGTCGACTTTTGGGTTGACTTCTAGTTTTTGATAAAGATTGAAGCTTTATTATCCGGATTAGTTTCTTATGAGTTTTATTTATGCTTTGAAATTATTTTGGCTAGATTTGAGCCGTCCGGAGATTATTTCACTCGAGAAGTTCGTTTTAGTGATTTGGCCAGACATGCACCTGCTTTGGTTGCTACAGTTAGAGAGCGAGTTCGTCGGTTCATTGAGGGGCTCAAACATGATATTCGGTTAAGCATGGATGGGGAGTTGGAGTCAGATGTTTCATTTAAGCAGGTGGTAGAGATCACTCGCCGATTAGAGGGAATGGGAACTAGGAGAGAGAGGACAGGCGGGGCCAAGAAAGAGAAGGAGGTCAGGAGAGAGAGGACAGGGAGGCTAGGAGGCCTCATAGACCGGAGAGATCCACTGGTCCTTATTTTGGAGGCAGGGTACGGCATGGTAGAGGTTTTGTGGGTCAGCCAGTTCAATATGCACTTCAAGCTCTGCACGATGTCTCAGGTACCCATGGGTCCCAGAGTACCCGTACCGCACAGTTTCCACATCCACGCCAGCAGAGAGGTTGCTTGGAGTGTGCAAATACCAGCCACATGGTGAGAGATTGTCCCAGACTCCGGACAGATATGTCCCAGTGGGGTATTCAGGCAAGTTGAGGGCACCCAAGAGGGGGAGGCCCGGCCCGTTGATGTGTTTCCTACAGTAGGTCTGAGGCTGTTGCACCCGGTGATGTCGTACAGGTATGGTTTTGATTTGTTATAGAGGTGCCTCATTCGTATTTTATTTCGGTTCTGTTTATCAGGGTGAGTCCCCCCTATTTTTGCTTTACCTATGGGTGAGTTTCATGATTTAGTACTCTGTTTGTGTGTTTACCCCTGTTGGGATATTCTATAGTGGTAACCGTGTCTATCATTTTGTTTTTATTCATTATTGAGAGTTATGGGACTAGGAGTGAATTCTTGTCGTGCGTTACAATAGGTTTTGATGTGATTTCTAAGTAAATTGGTTAGGATTTGTGATTTAGATGCTCTATCGGGGTAAGAGTTTAGTAAGTGTTGTGATTTTATTAGCGTAATTGAATTAGTGGAAGGTTCCGGTTGGTACGATATGCATTCTACTTATGATTCAGAGTTGATGGTGAGACCCCCCCCCCTGTAATTTCATGTGATTGATGTGTTTGAACCGTGCTATGTGCCACCGTGGAAGTTATATCAGGATGAGATCCGTGCGAATTGTTCATATACTTTGATTCTTCCTTGTAACTTGATTCGTAGAATGGTATTGATAAGGAGTTGTGCCTGTCGGGCTTGTTTGATATTTCTCTTATGTGTTTCTACCTACATATTCAGTCATATTTGTGCTGTGCTTATTGAGTTTTAGCTTGCAAGGTGATTGAGTTTTAGCTTGCAAGGTGTGTGCCTGGTGACGTTAGATGTGACTTGTTGATTCGGGTGAATAGTTATGAGTTCTCCATGTTCTCACGTCGTTGTTAGTGTTGTGGAGGTTTGAAACAAGGTTCTAACGAATATGAGGCGGATTGTCGATACTGGATTTGATTACGGGCAGCAATAGTGATTAGGGATGTTGTTATAGGCATATATGTGATGTGTTATGTCATGTGATTGTACCTTGTGGGTGTAGGCATAAGTTGTTGCAACTATTTGAGGTTGACACCGGGTGTGGATGTAGGAATTGGGTCCTTTAGAGATGGACGGATGGTGAAAATTTCGGCTCTAAGGCTTATTGGTATTGGTGGAAGGGATAGATTGCATTTGAGATGGCGTCGTCAGGCTTATGTGGATTGAAGTGACATGGGGTCACCGCGGGTGTATGCAGGATGGATGCATTCAGTGATTTGAGGACTTCTGGACGTTGCTTGGCACGTTCGAGGACGTACGTTTGTTTAAGAGGGCGAGGATGTAACGATCCAGCAGGTCATTTTGAGAAATTACGTCCCGTTCGGCGACTTAGGGTCTCAAGTAGCTTCGTATTATGTGTTCTGACCTGCGTGTGGCCAAGTTCAGTTATCAGATGATTCAGAGTCAATTGGAAGCAGGATTCTTATTTTAGAAGCTTAAGCGGTAAGAGTTGATCGGAACTTGACTTTTGTGTAAACAACCCCAGAATGGAGTTTTGATGGTTCCAACAGCTTCATATGGTGATTTTGGACTTAGGCGTACATCCGGATTTGGATTTGGAGCTCTGTAGGGTAATTTGAAACATTTCGGCAAAATTTGGGAAGTTGAAATTTTGGAAGGTTAAGAGGTTTGACCGAGAGTTGACTTTGGTGATATCAGGGTCGAAATGCGATTTCGAGAGTTGGAATAGCTCTGTTATGTCATTTGGAACTTGCATGAAAATTTGACATCATTCTGGGTTGGTTTGATAGGTTTCGGCAAGAGTTTTAGAAGCTGGAAGATTTGAAAGTTCATAAGTTTGATTCTTGGTGCGATTCATAGTTCCGACGTTGTTTGATGTGATTTGAGACCTCGAGCGGGTCCGTGTTAGGGTATGGAACTTGTTGGTATGCTTGGACGGGGTCCCGGAGGGCCCGGGTGTGTTTCGGATGAGTTCCATATGATTTTATGCTTGTGATCAGGTCTGCTTCCGATTTATGCGCATCTGCGGAGGTTTGATCGCAGATGCGAAGCCGCTTCTGCGAAGATTATGTCGCTACTGCGATGTTCAGACCTGAGGGTGGGACTTCGCTTCTGTGGAGGATTTATCGCAGATACGATGGCCACTTTTGCAGCCCACTAATCACAAATGCGATGTTGTCTGCTTCTGCGGCTATTTGTGTGCTTCTGCGGTGTAGCAGGTGCGATTCCTTTTGCACAGGTGGGGCCACTAGGCTGGCCAATTGAGTTCGCAGATGCGAACGTTCTCTCGCAAATGTGGGAGCGCAGAAGCGCTTTCTTGTCCGCAAATGCGGAAGTTCTGGGCAGATCACTTATAAGTCGAGGGTTTCACCATTTTTAATATTTTTTGAGTTCTAGACCTCGATTTAGGAGATTTTCATGGGTTTTTCAAGAAAATCCTTGGGGTAAGTGTTCTTCATCCGAAATTTATTAGATTTCATAATTCTATCTTTATTTTTATCCTATAATTAGTGTTTTTGAGTTGAGGAAAATGGAAATTTTTGAAGAAACCTTTCAAATTGTAAAATGATGATTTGAGGGACGAATTGATATCGGAATTTGATAATTTTCGTATTGTTGAACTCGTTTCGAAATGGGTGTTCGGGTTATATGAAATTTGTCGGGTTCCGAGGTGCGGGGCCCGGGGTCGACTTTTGGGTTGATTTTTATTTTTTGATAAAGATTGAAGCTTTATTATCCGGAATAGTTTCTTATAAGTTTTATTTATGCTTTGAAGTTATTTTGGCTAGGGCCGTCCGGAGGTTATTTCACTCAAGAATTTTGTTTTAGAGTAACGATCTGTCTTCCTTGAGGTAAGTATCTTGCCTAACTTTGTGTGGGGGAAACTACCCTTTAGGATTTGAGTCTTTGGTACTAATTGTGTCATGTGAAGTCCGTGTACGTGATGTGACAAGTATGTGCTCGGGCTTATTTGTGGAAGGTTGACCTTGTAGGGCTCTTAGGCCCTTATGACAACTTGATATGAAGTTGTTTTGTTATGATTAAGTTCCCTATTTACTAGTTTCACCTCTACGTGTTTTAATTGGAAATTAATTGCTTCATGTTCCACTCTTATTGCCTATTGACTCTTGTGTGCCTTAACTGAAGCTGTGACCTCTTCGACTGCCATGCTATTTTTTCCAAATAGCTTATCCTTAATTGAAATTATTATTATTATTATCTCTTCTATAATTTTCTATCTTTAATTGAGGTCATGATCATCTTTTCCGTTGCTTATCCTTAATTGTAATTGTTATATCTCTTTCGTGATTGCTCCACCCTAAATAAAGTTAGTTATCCTTAATCATAGTTGCCTCATCCTTATTTGAAATTATTGACTCATATTATCTCCCTTGCTGAGCTATTCTTATTGTGACTAGTATCATCTATGGTGTTTATTCCTTGTGAGCTCGTTCTACCGGTTCTTTGCGTTCGAAAGATCTTGAGTTGATTTACTTGTCGTATTCCCGTGTATTGTTATTGTCGTTGCTGTTGTACTCAGTTTGTTGAGCCGAGGGCTATTATGATGTTGTGATCTTGGCATGTGATATTGTTGGGAGGTTATGTCGGGTGTTTGCACGAGGTTTCTATCGTGCTATTGTTACTATTGATATTTGCACATGCGGCGTGACAAGACGGGTTATATATGTGGGTTTGCGCACGTGGCGAGACAAGGTGGGAATACTATTATGCGCGTGCAGAGAGACAAGGCGGGCATTTATTTTATTATTGCGCATGTGGCGAGACAAGGTGGGCTATGTCGGGGATTGATTTGTGATGGCTTGAGATTGGCCTGGGGGCATTGTTGTTGTTGTTGTTGATATTTGTGTAGTGGAGCGCCTAACTTGTATGAGTTTTACCTTGTGCAAATCGTGGGGATCATTTCTTATGTGCCGTTCATTTTCCTCTACCCTTACTCGTTGGCCTGAACTGTGATAGAACACTTGCACAAGCATACACGTAATTAATCACCCTTAAATGTCTAAGAAGATGGATATGTTATTGATCGTTCATACATACTCTCGCCTACTTGCCTTCTATGTGAGAATTGTTCTATTGGCACGTGATTCGTCCGTGCAGTTACAGTTGTAATGAGGGCACACGATGCCAATTGATTAGGGTTCACGAATTGGGATCCGTGAATTGTGATTATTTTGAGGTTTGGTACCTCGTGGAGATTATTGGATTTTGTTTTCACCGGATTTAAATTGAGTTCAGCTTACTCTACTATGTTATTACTTATTGTGTCCCGCTACTAATTGTTGCTTCTATTTCTTATTATAAACACTGTATTATTATTGTTATTATGTGTAGTTTTGTAGAGATATCATACTCGGTTAGTTCTCCACCTATACTTGTTCAGGTTATTTAGTCCAGTAGGTGTCTTGATTGTCCCTCCTTACTACTCCACTAAGGTTAGTCTTGATATTTACTGGGTACTGATGTGGTGTACTCATACTATACTTCTGCATATTTTTGTACAGATCCAGATATTTCGAAGTCAGACGATCGCTAGCTAGCTATACGGATCTTGCTGTGGAGACACAAGGTAAACATGCTGTTGCGTTCGCAGGCTTCGAATCCGCCTTCTGATATTGTACTTGCACCGTTTTATCTCTATTTCGAAACAGTTGTATTTAGAGGTTAAATTTCTAGCATACTCAGTAGAGCTTATGACTTGTACTACCGGTTTTTGGAGTTGTAAGTTTTGTACAAAGATTTCTATTTCATATTTGTCGGTTGTTGGTTAAATATGGTTATTAGTTCAGAAAATGTTGGGTTTACCTAGTCCCTAAGACTAGGTGCCGTCACGATATCCTACGGAGGAAAATTTAGGTCGTGACAATAATAGTAGAAAATAGAATTTTATTTAAAGACTACATCTGATTTTGAAGCCGAAACAAGATAGGCGGTTAATTATAGTTCTACACGTTTAAGCTTACTATAATTAATTTGTTTCTTTTATTTATTCTTTCATAAGTTTAAAAAAAAAAGAGTTAGAATGGCATTGAAATATAACGTTATGTTGTGGCTTAAAAAATTGTTCTTCTAGTTCTATTATTAATTGGTAACAAACTCCTATATTTTATGCACTATGACTTGGTTCGCGTTATTTTATGGTTTTAAAATTTTCTAGTATTAGTTGGTTTTAAACTCCTATACTTTAGGCACTAAATTTTGTAATTTTATCCTATATTCTATTGTTTTTTTAAGAAATAATTCAATTTTAAAGGTATAAAAGATGATTAATATTTTAGAGATATTTTAGATGTTCAACAGTTAGCGTTCCAGTATTCGTGCTTTTATATACTATAGATATAGATAAATTAATAAAAATATATATATAAATAATTATTAAGGTGCATGTATATCACTTAATAAAGGAATAAATCCTGCACCACATATCTTAGATCCCTTATTGATTTTGCCTCCAATTACTAAAAGTTATCTGGTTGTCCCTCGTGGGGTAATTAGTAGAATATGCTTGATATATAAAAAATTATGATAAAGTTATATAATAATAATAATAATAATAATAATAATAATAATAATAATAATAATAATAATAATAATAATAATATCTATTCATCTTCTCTAAAATTATATTTTTTGAATTTGACCTGAAATTATGAAGTGTCCTCTCGTAAGTACTTTTACAATTTAGAGTTTTAATAATGGTATATAATGAGATTATTCATATTTAACAGTATGTAATAATGAATTAGGACGAAAAATATATTTATATCAGCTAAAATTTAATTTGAAAGAATATGGAAAAAGCTTGTCTACTTCCTAAATAATTCTAGTTTGGTATAAAGCAGTATGTATTACAGCAACATACTACCTGGATTTTGTAAAGTGCAATTGTGTATGTTATGTTTCTTTTGAAGAAATTGTTCTTCGTGTAGGTATTCTATATGGTCGCGTACAAATAGCAAATTTTAATATGAAATTTAGGAAGCCAAGGATTTTTGGTAAGGTAAAATTTTCTTGATTTTAAAGTCCTAAATATTAGGGCTTAAAGATTTAATGAGTAAACTTTTAGTTGAATGGAAATTAAAATCCTAAATATTAGGAAAATATAATTAAATGACTTTTTTGTCTAGTGTATAATCTATATTCAAAGGGTAAAAAAGGCGAACGACGTTAAGCTAAGTGTCACGACCCAATTTCTAGTATAAGCCGTGATGACGCCCAACGTTACTGCTAGGCAAGCCAATAGTGAACTAACCATTTGATCATTTCTTTTAGGAATTTGAAATAGTAGATTTTTAATTATTCAATAATCAAGAAGTGAAAAAGTTAATAAAATGAGAAAGTAAACAATTATAAAAGCAAATGGGATGAATTAATTACTCAAAAATCAACAAATGTCCAAGACTTGGTGTCACAAGTGTATGAGCTACTAGTAAAAAAATACAAAAGAATACTACACTATTGTCTAAAGTGAAATAGACAGAAATTAAAAGTAAAAGAAAGACTTTGGGTGCTGCAGAACGGGCACGGAAGGCAGCTCACCACAAAGTCTCGTGGAATCAAGGATGCGAGCCAGAATGATAACTAGATGCACCTGCCTCAGATCCTCCACGATTAGTGCAGAAGCGTAGCGTGAGTACATAAATAACATGTACCCAGTAAGTATCTGGTCTAACCTCGAAGAAGTTGTAACGAGGGGTCGACTCCGACACTTACTATGGGTTAACAATAAAATAATGAAAATTCCAAATAACCATGGGCTATATAAATGAACTAAAAACTCAATAAGAAGATATAAATAAATAATTCTTATACTGATAGTAAATCCCAAGTAAATTTTTATCATTTAACAATTTAACTCCTCAAGCCAATAAAACGGTATCAAGTGTAATTGGGCTCCAAGTATTATTACGCACGAATTATGCCGAGGTCGTACGGCCCGATCTAAAATACAAATATATATCTGTGCACTGCCGAGGATCGAACGGCACGAACCATAGATGCATCTACTTTACTACCGAGGCGCTCGGCCCGCACCACAAGAAGAAAAAATACTTTATATCCGATTTAAGATTTTTAAGAGGCTAATATACAAAGAAGCGCAAATTCGTTAACGGGACTTCAATCTTTTACATTTTCCTTTATCAAGTTCCAATATAATTTAAGCACTTCAAATAATAAGTAGGGTGCAAACATTACAAGTATTTCATGATATGGGTCCTAAACTACCCGGACATAAGCATAACTAGTAGTTACGCACGGCTCGTCACCTCGTGCATACGTATCCCCCCATAATTAGAAGCACATATTAGTTCAAATCACCTATGGGGTAAATTCTCTATTACAAGGTTAGAAAAGAGACTTACCTCATCTCAAAGCTTACTTTCCTGCCTCCAATTCACTCTAAAGCTTCAACTCGTTGTCGAACAATCCTAAACTAGTCAAATGTTGTATAAATCAATCAATGTATGTTCAAAAGTTCATATTCAAACCATTAAAGTGATTACTCAACCTCAATTGAAGGATTCCTAAAATTTACCCTCAGGCCCACGTGCCCGAATTCCGGAAATTTTTGAAGAAAGTTGTTACTCATAACCTCATGAACTCTAATATATGATTTTCACTAAATTCCATAGCCATTTTCGTGGTTAAATCTCATTTTTATCAAAATCTAGGTTTTTTATCTAAACCCATAATTTTCACAAATTTACATATTAAAATCTACCCATAATCTATGTAGTAAACTTATATTGGGTAGGAATTACTTACCTTCAATATCTAGGTTGAAATTCCCCTCTCTAAAGCTCCAAAATCGCACAAGGGTGTAGTAAATGAATCTAAAAATAGCTTAAGTCCCGTTTTAAAAGCACACTGTCCAACAGCCCCTTTTTCGCGAATGCGAAAGGGCCTCGCGTTCGCGAAGGAAAATCTCCCTTAGCCCAGGAAAATGCCCTACGCGAACGCGGCAGGGGCCTCGCAAATGTAGAGGCTTACCGGGCCTACCCTACGCGAACGCGAAGGGTAATGGACTCTGACCCTCCCCAGGCCCCTTCCTTCTACGCGAACGCATAGGCCTGGGACCTCAAGGCTCCGTAAACGTGACCCCCTAAGCGTGAAAGCAAAGGGCAAATTGCCCCCACTGTCCAAATCCTTCTACGCGATCGCGAGGGTCCTTCCCGTTCGCGAAGAAGGAAACCAGAACAGGAATTTCTGGTTTTCCTAACTCAGCTTCAGACGGTCCGAAACAGCCCCGAGCTACTCGGGACCCCGTCCAAATGCACCAACAAGTCCATAAACATAATACGGACTTGCTCGAACTCTTGAAATGCGTAAAACAACAACAAAACCAAGAATCACACCCCAAAACCAAATTGAATCAAGTTATGAACTTCAAGTTTTCAAATCGCTCCGAACGCGCCAAATCAAACCTAGACCACTCGGAATGACACCAAATTTTGTGTGCAAGTCTTAAATCACTATACGGAACTATTCTCAATCTCGAAATCCCAATTGGACCTCGATAATACCAAAACCTACTCCAAACCAAATTTAAAGAACTTTAAAACCTTTAAAGAGCCAACTTTCACTATTAGGCGCTGAAATACTCCCAGGTCTTCCAAAACCCGATCCGAACATACGCCCAAGTCCAAAATCATCATACGAACCTATTGGAACCGTCAAATCCTAATTCCGAGGTCGTTTACTCAAAATGTTGACCAAAGTCAAACTTAGCCCTTTCTTAAGGAACCAAGTGTTTCAATTTCAACCCGAACCCTTTCAAATCCCAAACTAACCATATCCGCAAGTTATAAAACAGTAAAAGCATGTACGGGGAGTCTTATTTAGGGGAACGGGGTTCTAGAAAGCAAAATGACCGGTCGAGTCGTTACATTATCCACCTCTTAAACAAATGTTCGTCCTCGAACGGGTCCAGAATCATACCTGGAGTGTTGAATAATTTTGGATATCTACTCCGCATGTCCTTCTCGGCCTCCCAAGTCGCCTCCTCGACTGGTTGGCCCCTCCATTGAACTTTTACCGGAGAAAACTTCTTGAACCTCAACTGGCAAACCTGCATGTCAACAATGGCAACTGGCTCCTCCTCATAACCCAGGATCTCATCTAGTTGAACCGTGCTGAAGTCTAACATATGCGACCTGTCGGCATGATACCTCCGGAGCATAGACACGTGGAAAATCGGGTGAACTCCCGATCGACTAGGAGGCAAAGCAAGCTCATAAGTAACCTCCCCAACTCGTCTCAACACCTCAAATGGGCCTATGAACCTTGGGCTCAACTTGCCCTTCTTCCCGAACCTCATGATTCCCTTCATTAGCGAGACTTTCAAGAGAACCTTCACCATAAATGATAAATCACGCGCCTTTTGATCCGCGTAACTCTTTTGTATGGACTGAGTTGTGCGAAGTCGCTCCTGAATCAACTTTACCTTTTTCAAGGCATCCTTCACCAAATTAGTACCATATAACTTAGCCTCGCCGGGCTCAAACCATCCGATGGGAGAACGATATCGCCGACCATAAAAAGCATCAGAGGGAGCCATCTCGATACTAGACTGATAACTGTTGTTGTAAGCAAACTCAGCCAAAGGCAAGAATCGATCCCACTGGCCTCCGAAGTCAATTACACATGCTCTGAGCATATCCTCCAAGATCTGAACTGTCCGCTCCGACTGCCCGTTGGTCTGCGAATGAAAGGCTGTCCTGAGCTCTACACGGGTCCCCAACTCACTCTGTACCGCTCTCCAGAAATGCAAAGTAACTGAGGGCCTCTATCTGATATGATGGAAACAGGCAGACCATGCAACCGAACAATCTCCTAAAATATAAATCTGGGCCAACCTCTCTAAAGAGTACGTGGTCACAACCGGAATAAAGTACCAGTTAGGGACCAAAAACCGGCCTGGACCGGTTGAAACCGAACCAATTAAAGGGGGGGCTACTGGTCCGGTGGCGACACGGTTTTAGGTATTTGGACCGGATCGACCGGATGAAAATTGGTCCGGAACCGGACCGGATCGGACTGGACGGGTTCAGCAGTGGCAGTTCTTTGTTTAAATTATAGCCGTTGCCAACGGCTCTATTGAGGAAATAGCCGTTGGGAAATGGCCAAAAACGGCTATTTTAACCCCATAACCCCCCCCCCTAACTATTTTTTCTTATAAATACCCCATTATTTCATCATATTATTCACAAAAATCATCAAACTCTCTCTAATTCTCTCAAAATCATCTACAATATTGCTATTTTGTTACTTTGGCTACTTGTCTAAATCTAAATTCCATAATTTTGGTTATTTATCAAGTTTTACTTGGAGTTGCTAACTTGCTATCAATTGAAGGTTCAAGTTTCAACTTCATCTCAATTACACGGCTATATTGGTTGGTCGTTCCTATCTCTACTCTTTAATTATATTTTTGTGATATATTTATTTTATTTGCTATAAATTATAATTATGTCTCAAAGAGGTTCAATTGGAACTAGTAGTGGGGGGCGGGCACGTGGTCGTTCGGGAAATAAGGGTAAAGGAATTATTGGTAGTTCTAATCAACACGTAGAGGAAAATCAATATTATCATGATTTTAGCTCCTTTAATCTTCTTGATTCACAAAACGTAGAAGCGGAATTTAATTATGAAACTGGGTTTAATTTAGAAGAACAACGTGAATTTGAGGCTAGTCCACCTGAAGTTCAGTCCGACTTGCCTCCTCCCGTACCTCCCACTAGAGCCCCGGTTCAACGTAAGGATAGATCTGAGGTTTGGGAATTTGTACAGAAGAACAAGGATACTCAGATGGCCGTTTGTGGTCTTTGTGGACATGTGTGGATGTTTTAGAACTGGGGGTAATGAAGGTGGGACGGGTAAAATTAGAACTCACTTATTAAAGAAACATCCCAAGGAATGGTCAACGCGGGCGGGGGGTATT